>JASDQU010012325.1:101081-111725 GCA_032191745.1 Picea mariana
AACGTGGTATTGACAACAAGTATCATAGACTATTTGACTATTATATAATGGTTTCAATTTATCAAATGTGCTAATGGCAATCTTGACACCAAGATTGCTTTCTTAAAATTTCTCAAATAGTTCAACTTGTGTCATATCCATAAATGTGCTTACAATGCTCCTCCTATAGGCATCTAGATAAACATTGCCACAAAACATGCTTTCTATCTAGTATAGTGCAAGAGTGGGTTTCCCAAAACTCTTCAACCTTCTTTCTAACACATTATAGAAGTTTATCTCGGTAGGGTTTCCTACAAATAATATCCCACCAAGCAACTTCATCATTTTTGTCTATATTGACCCTAAATTTAGTATGCCTTTACAATTTTTTTCTTAAAATATGGAGTAATTTTGACATTGCTATCACCATTCGATTTCTTGGAGTCCTTGATGCAACAACAATAGTTGTAACTACATCACGAGCAAATCCAATATCAATTTTTCCTAATTTTCCAAAGGAAGAGAATGCCTTTGATACATTCTCAAGTCCCTTTGTGTGCTTAACACCTAAAAATACCAACAACTTTGTTTCCTGTTTTAATTTTGTGTTTTATCAATCCATGTAGGATTTGAGCTCACGTAATCACTATTATTTTCTCAAAAAACAACTTAATTATATTATTAACATGTTTTCTAAGTATTTGATCAGGACTCGGGTCCCAAATTCTTCTCTCATGCTTGCATCCAAACGTTCTAAAAAGTTTCCACCCCTTTGAAAATCATTACAACTTCGAAGTTTTCTTGAAACCCAAGAGGGGATAGGGYCTTGTGGCCATTTGTTAGATTATATCCCTATATAGTCCAACCAATTTRGTACATGTGTTACRTATAAACCACATGTTGAAATACAAAAAATGCTATGCAAATTATATTTATAGGAATATAAATCAAAACTATGAGTATATTTACCAATATTTCCSTCACTGGATGCCCGAAAGGTTCTCTAATWACATGCACCAAAGGTTGGGCAATGAGTTGACCTWCATTTTCTTCACCTTGTTCTCTCAATTCTACTTGTTTTTGTCTCACCCTCTCTCTATCCTTCTCTCACATTTCATCTTTATCAACATGTTGGCGCTCATATTTCTTTTTATGGTTTTTCATATTTCCCATTTTGATCACTGGTCAACATAGATTAATATTAGAGTTCACATTTTTTTTTGTTTTTTGTTTTTTGACAATGACAAGAATGCAATTAAGTGTGACTTGGCTCATATGTATTTTCCTTTTCTATTTTGTTTTATGTGAAGATTTGTTTTTTTTTATTATTGTCACATCCCCACAGTGTGTGTTGCGATCATACACCTCTTGAGGGCATGTGATGCCGTGATGTTTCTCACTTGGTTGCTTGGCACCACCAACGATAATTTGTCCATACTATTCCTCTTAACTTAGAGCATACCCATACTTCGTTCTAGGATACTGATGAGTCACACTCCTACTCTAGTGCAACTCTTGTATACTTAGACATTTGTCAACAAATTTAGCACTTAGTCATATTTAAGTATACATTCATGAACATGAGAAGCCAAGATAACAACAACAAAACAAACAAGAAAAGCATAGATATAGTGCAGGTGGCACAAAGCGTTCCTAACACCCGGCTAAGTATTTGTTATTGAAGAATAATTACAATATGAACATTATCGGCTCAGTTTACAACTTCGACAGAGTCACATGAATCACCTCACCTCACCAAGACATTCATACACAAATTCATTCTCAATACTCTTTGTCGCAATTGTCTCTACAACCTCCTATGGTGCACCTCAGATGTGCCCTCAACCGAAGACTTGTTGTCTCTTCATTTTCACATAATTCACAAATTTCGATACTACCTCACACATGCCTCCAACAGACCTATGTTTCCAGAATTCCCCAAAACCATCCCAAGAGAAGCTCACACAAATCTTTCCAACGAATCCACCTCAAGGAAGCACAAGTCCTCCCAAGTGGAGGAACTTGGTTCCTTGAGGGAGCTCTCCCTCTTCGTCTGCCTCAGAACCACATAGTTCTTCTTTCTCTTCTTATCTTCCAAGCTTCCTTCTTGGTTTTGCACCCTCTTGCCTTTATAGACACACATCTATCACATCTCTTTTCCCATGGGTGAGCCAATATGTCGATTCACCAAGTTGCGCCCCTTCGCAAGGTTGGGATGACTCTTCACATGGGCACATTTAGGTGGCTTGCCCAACCTGTTAGCATAAGGATTCACCCCATGACTGCATATGGGTAATCCTTACACATCAAGAAATACGAAAAGAAAGTTGATTTTGAAATTATGAGAGAGGTAGGGTTGAAGCTATCTGCTTGACTTGACAAATCATATGAATTTATCCCTGCAAATCATCTTCCATATGCAGCAAAACAGATCATCCAAAAGCAATGTTTAGCCTTTCAAGGCTTTCAGGTGGAAGACTTTTATGAGAAAACATAGAAATGCAAACAAAAAGAAGTGAAAATGCTTTTCAAGAATACTATTGATACAATAGAAGAAGAATCATAATCTGAAGATCCTTTTCAGAAGAGATTTAGCAACACACAAGGTAGAAGATCTCAAAGGCTCCTCCTAAGTAACCCTCTCACACTTGTAGTTGAAGAAGAATAAAGCTTAAGATTCAAAACAAAGAAAAAACATAGCTAAACATCACTTCCTTCTGCAAATGAATTCTTAACACAGAAAATGATAAAATAGGCTATCTTCAAATTAATCTGTCAAAGTACAAAAACAGAGCCTCTTGGCCTCCCTTGGCTCATGAATCCCCTTATTCAAGAGATATTTCCTTCCTTAAATATAAAATAGAATCCTCATAACCTTAGGAGGTCGAATCCCATCTCCTCCATTGGATTCTAAACCTTGGAGATAGGTGGCAACAATCAAAAAGACAAAAATCCAACAAACTACTAATTTTCAGGAATTTGTTGGAAGTCATTAATAAAATGTTGCCACCTCATTACATGAGGCATTTGTTGGAGCTAAATCTTAGGTGCAGGTGTCCCTTGACATCTAACTGATCCTTGAGAATCCATTTGAATCCTCCTTAATAGGTGGCAACCTCCCAACAAGGCGAATATCAAAACCGTGACCGCTACAGGAAATTAGGTAGCGCCATTGTAAAACAGTTGGTAGCACCACTTCTATGTCTAATATCTCTCAAACAATAACACATTTTGAAAATATGAGAGAGGTTTTTGTTATTTGGAATTTTATAAACAAAAACCTCCTCGAGATTTCAAAAATACCTTCTCAATTGTTCACAATCCAATTTTTAAATTAGTGACTCAAAATTGGCAGAATAACTCTGCACAATTCAGCCTCTGCTAGAATTTCGGTAGTGCCTTTAGGTAGCACCCACCTGTGTGTCTGCGTGAAATTCAGTAGCGTAAATCAATGGGCGCTTTTGATTCTTGGAACCTTGTGAGAGTGTTTTCAATGCTTGTTCTTGACACTTGGAACCTTAACCAATCTTGTGCTAACACAACCGAGCCACCAAACGCTTTGTTCCATCATGTGACTGATCGACTGATCTGTCTAACTGACTTGTTTTGTTGGGTGCATGCACCCCTTAGGTGAGTTGATTTGACTTTCCTAAGTGCACCCCCCATGCCTTAGCCGATTTTCCTTCGTTGGTGGAGTGCCCAAGTATTTCCCTCAACCCAGCTTCATCAAGTCATTCGTCATTTGATTTATGTCACAAGGCATATTGGGTGGACTCGCCCCTTGGAACGTTGCACACCAAAGGAACCCCAACTCTCCCCTATACGAAGACTTTCATCTCCTCATTTGCATTGAGCGCCTTGCCTGCCTGATTTATTCCATTTTGGTCTGTGGTGGAAGTGCACGTTCTTGAGCTTGGTGCAATAAGCCTTAAATCATCCCCCACCTCAAGTCATTTCCATCCTCAACAACATCCACAAAATATGCAATCTACAAGTCTTTTCCTGAACTCGTACCTTCGCTACAACTAAGTTTCTTGGAAACCCCAAGTTTCGTGCCAATCGGAAACCCCAAATTTTCTGCGAAAGTGGAAACCCCAAGTTTCCACAAACCAAACTATACCACACCCAAATCCACACGATCAACTGCTCGAGTTAATGTGGTCACTTCACCCAACTTCAAGGATGAAATTCACCCAACTTTGTTGCACTCTCTCGCTGTGATGTTGATGCCTTGCTGTTGTTCATTTTTGTTGCTACTGTCACTGCTTGTTGCAACTGATTGTTGCCCACTTTACTTCAAAAAATTTCCTGGGTGTTGAACTCTTGTGATTTGTTGTTTTTCCCATACTTCAACTCAAGTCTATGCCTCTATTCACTGCCGACCCCCACGTCTCGTACTAGTTGGGTTGTTAATCCAACCGTCGCACCCAATCCGTGAGTATGCATGTCCTCATACCCAAACTTAGTCTTTTCTGTCGCATCTTCGTCACTATGTCCAACTCCAAATACTAAGGCAAGTGTCCATTCTTTCCTCACTATCATTGCCATCATCCGATATTTGTCAAGGAGATCCAATGTCTAACTGCTGCACTTCAAACCTACTGACTCTTTTGTACTCTTGACCCCCTTTTCATGTTGTTGTTCTCACCTAAGTCATGAACTAGTTGAATGGTCGGTCCAACCATCAAGCTCCTTGAGCCCACACACCCTCATGCACAAATTGGTCAATTCCTTCCGTAATTCATTCCTTCTACACAATCCTCAGATCAAGGCAAGATCGCCCCTCACCTCGATGCACTATGATGTTACTTGAAACCAAAGTCATCTGCGACAACTCGACTCCACTGTCCACCTCATGGAACAATTAGTCAATCTACCCCAAGAACTACACATTCATATTTCATTTGCCCCACTACTTCATCACTTGGCCATGTTGTTGCGTCTACCTCTATATGCCTTGGAATAGTTAGGGTTCACCCTCAACCATGCCACCCAAAGCAAGAGAAACACTCATGCCCAAGTAATCTCTTCATGTTGCAATTTGTTTGTTCACACAATCCTCCAAACAAAGGAAAGTCCTCAAATCACCTCCTTTCATCAAGTCACCTCTCTGCAACTCAACATTTGTGATGAGTGTGGCCAACATGCCCTTATTCCTCAAACATCCCAATGAACCATACAAAGTGCTCCAAGTAGAATGAGTCACCTCAAATAAATTCCATGCCTTAGGCATATTCACACCATTACTTCTACCAACTCCAACCAATGACCCTCTCGGATCTCTGAGCCATTGCAAAATCATCTCCAAGTCACCAAGGTGTGCTTTGCCTCATCCAGTGTCCCATTCCAAACATGAGCGAACACCACCCAAGTCACTTGGTTTATGCTCTTCCCATTTAGGTTGACTGCCAACAATTCTTGGTTGAATTCTTTGCTAACTTCATTCGTCTCCTAGAACAAAACTTCCTTGCACCTGTTGCAAGCGTTCAAAATCTGCTACTATTGTCGTGACTATCAATTCATCGCATGACCCAACAAAACTGACTAAGGAACCAAACATCAAGGCACCTCACCCATCCTATCAACTCGACACAAACAAACTTCACTGCCCACTTCACCGCAATGACCTGTACAACATACATCATTAAAGAGTTAGGAAACTTCCCGAAGCCACCTCCACGGTTGCATCCAAATATGTCTAAGTCCACCACAAAACTCGTCCAAGCAGGGTGCCCCAAGTTCTCACACATTATCCCAATCAAGGCATCCCAAACTGCTACAAGACTTCTTCGAATCTGCACCACTTGAGTCACCCTCAAGTCTATTGGTTCTCACTGTGGAAACAAATTGCACTTGAACCACCAATTCATCTGACTTCNAGTCACTGCAACACTTAGGAAATGCAAGAACTCAAAACCAACCCTACCTTTCCAAATGCATCATTCATTGCAACCATGTTCTAAGTATGTTGTCTTGGATCTCCGCTTGCCCAAGCAATCGAATCTCTGGATTAACTCCCCTCAATCATTGTCAGTAGCTCCACAAACCCGCAAGACCTTCATTGTGATACAAGTCCGAGTCCATTCATCCACTTCCGAAATCCATCTAAGTCCCAAACTTCACATGCAACTAGTCGAACTCATCTCCAATTTCTTGCCATCTTCGCACCTTGACTGCTTCCACTTCAAGGAAATAATTGTCAAGTCATACTATTGTTAACCAATTGTTGTAACTCTGTGAAGATCTACCTCATCCAAAGACTGTGATCGACCCACTTGTCCAACAACCCAACTCAACTCAACTGTTGTTCTTGGCGATGCACGACACAAAGACATCATGATGGAAACATGCCCAACCAACTGTTTGCTGCAAAGATCCTCTAGGTCACCTCAAGTCATTCACCGAAGTGCTTCAACTTGCTCAACCAAGAACAAATCCCCTTTGCAATCACTTCTGTGATCACCCTCTATGTTTTTCTTCTATGATCACTTCTGCGGTTAGATTTGCGACAAGTCGTGCAAAAAATCCTACATTTAGTTGGCTTGTCCAAGTACTCAGTTCACTCAACAAACTCTGTGCTTAGTCTCTCCAAGATGTGCACAACAAGTCCAACACTAAATTTCATCACACATCAAACCAAGTGCTTCGTTTCACCACAAACTATGCTCTCGATCTATACAAGGTGCACCCATACCAACCTTCCCATTACACCATCAACCGAACCTTTGTCATAAGTTTGATGCAAAGTTTATGATGAGCAAGCTCGCTACATTGAATTGTTCACCAAGTCTGTGAATGTTCCCACCGAACCGACTTCGCAACAAACCACCTTCTCAACAAGTGCGCCCCACCACAAATGTTCTGACTACAAGAGTAGTAAAGAGCACCAAACTACTTTGATGCCATCTATTATCAAGATAGTGGTGAAGAGTTACCCAACCCTTCTCCAAAATTGGCAACAAGCTCGCTCTGATACCATCTGTCTCGTCCCCACAGTGTGCCTTGCGATGATTCACCTCTTGAGGGTGTGCGACACCACAATGTTTCTCACTTGGCTTCTTGGCACCACCAATGATACTTCTTTTGGACTACGCCTCTTCACCTAGAGCATACCCATACTTTTTTCTAGGCTACCGATGAGTCACACTCCAACTCTAGTGCAACTCTTGTATACTTAAACATTTGACAACAAATTTAACATTTAGTCATATTTAGGCATACATCCATGAACATGAGAAGCCAAGAGAACAACAATGAAACATACAAAAGAAACATAGATATAGTGCGAGTGACACAAACAGTGCCTAACACTTGACTAAGTCTTTGTTATTGCAGAATAGTTACAATATGAGCAATATCGACTCGGTTTACAACTTCGGCAGAGTCACACAACTCGCCTCACCAAGACACTCATACATAGATTCGTCACCAAGACTCTGTCGAAACCGTCTTCACAACCTCCCGTGGTGCGCCTTAGATTCTCTCTCAATTGCATACTTGTTGTCTCTTTGTTTTTGTAGACTTCACATATTTCAGTGCTGCCTCACACATGCCTCCAACAAACCTGCATTTCCAGACTTCTCCAAAACCAACCTAAGAGAAGCTCGCCCAAATTTGTCCAATGAATCCACCTCAAGGCAGCAAAAGTCCTCCCAAGTGGAGAAACTTGGCTCCTTGAGGGAGTTTGCCCTCTTCATCTGCCTCAGAACCACAAAGCTCTTCTTGCTCTCCTTCTCTTCCAAGCTGCCCTCTTGGTTTCATGCTCTCTTGTCGTTATTGGCCCCCATCCATCACATCTCTTTTCCCCTGCGTGAGTTGACCCGTCGGTTCACCTAGTCGCACCCCTTCGCAAGGTTGGGCCGACTCATGTGGGCGCGTTTGGGTGGCTTGCCTAGCCAACCCATCGTATGCTTTGTTTCATTGTTTGGATAACCCACTAATTAGTCTAACCAACTCGTCGCCTTGGGTGCATGCGCCCCTTAGGTGAGTCAAGCCAACTTGCCTAAGTGCAACCCCCATGCCTTAGCCAATTTTCCTTCGTTGGTGGAGCGTCCAAGTCTTTCCCTCAAGGAATCTTGGGTGGAGTCGCCCCTTAGCACGTCACATTATCGAGGAACTCAAACTCTCCCCTATATAAATACTTCCATCTCCTCATTCACATTGAGCGCCTTGCCTACCCAATTTCCTCCATTTCAGTATGTGGTGGAAGTGCGTGTGCCCAGGCTTGGTGTTGCAGGCCTTATAATTACAACAATACCTGGATCCATGTCATACCTTGATTTAACCATTTCATAAATTGAGAGTAGACCTTGATCCAGGGTTTATTAAAACCATGATCGTGGTTTATTAAAATCATATCATAAGCCCTCAATCGAGTGTTTAAACCCAAAAATCCTACGCCTTTTATGCAATATTTTTTGCAACTACAACTTTTAGGGGGTGAAATCCCTTCATCTCTTCTATCTCAATTTTGGACTTGATGCCAATGGATTTGTCATTGAATCCTCTATCCAATGGTGTGTAATTTTCACATTTTCAGTTTCATATGATATTTTTAATTTATTTTCTTCTAAAACTTATACTTCAAATTTTTCCATAGTTATGAAGGTGCTGAGAGAAAAATCAACAGCATACAAACTACACAACAAATAATTATAAAAAATATGTGGACTCTCTGTGGATGTTTCCTCTTCAAATGGGTATCCGTTTTTTCAATTCATGTAAACAAGAGAAAAAATTTTGTTGGGAACACAAAGGTGTATAAAATGAGATTCAAAGATTAATCTGTTGGCTTTGAAAAATAATAAAAAAACAGATGTGATTTATAGAAATTAAAAAAATAAAGTGGGATACTCTATGTCCTGTGTAGATTGTGCTCTTTTGTTTTTTGAAAAGCATACAATGAACGATAAATTAGTTGATGGGAACAAACTTCACTTGTTAACTTTTCTAGAAATTTGCAAAGACAAACAAATAATTAAATGCAAATTTGACACATAAAATGACATTATTATTTTTTTGAAAAAAAATGTTGTTCAAAATATAGTATAATTTCATACAAATTGTTTTTTAATTGCACTTCAAAATTCAGAGGGTGTATATGAGTTTTGAGGGCTTCAATTTAAAACATATGTAAAATGTTAAATTTTTATCACCTCATTGCACTAAAAAGTGGGACACATCATGGATTGACCCTCTTACATTATGGTCAAGGAACATACCTTTACCTGTCTTCTTCAATCGATGACAACACAAGGAATCCACAACTTGGGCTTCACCATTGACAACTCTTTCAAGGGGAGGGATCATGGTAGGGGATTCAAGAACAAGCCTACGTAGGGTCAACAACCTGTAGATAATGGGTGTTGTCTCCTAATTCATTTGATAATCAACCATCCACCAATAGTGGCAATCGATAGAAAGAATGCACAGATGATCTTCGCCAAAAGGCCGAGAAATATACTAAAGATAATTTTGTATTATGCCATCAAGCCATCAATGTTTATAAAATCGTCAACATACAACTAGAAAGTACCACTCATTGCATAACTCACATTGTTCCCTTTTCTCTAATGGAAACGAGACATTTAATTGAAGACCTCTTATTTAATAAAGTAACTTTTAACCAAGTGAGCTAATAGAAATTTGAAGGACATGGGTGTGGGTTTTGATCCACTTATTTGTGCACGGGTCACAAGACCATTTAATATAATCTCTGTATAGGTGCAACCACACATTCGACCACTATCTCAAGGTGATCCCATGGCTCCAATAAAAACCCTCATGGGAATTAAACCTTGCTCAATGGTGAAAAACTCCTTGCTTTCCACCTTTGGATCCAACCCCTTTACAGAAATAAGAGGAAGAGAGTGCAACACTAGGACTTCCAAGGAGGTCACTCATCCCAATTGAGATTCAATGCATTAACACTAGTTGAAGTGGTTTGACGAGATGGCTGAAAGGTAGGTCTTGCACTATCCCCTCCCATGTTCAAATCCTCCATAAGACTTTGGACCCTTGTGATAATGCTAAAAAGGTCGACATCTCTTAGATAAAAGTCCACTCCAATGTACCTTGGGATATCTTAACCCTTACTAAATTACAAGTTATTGGTATAGTCGATTTGTGGGTGTTTGAGATACTTTTGAAGTAGTCGTTGGTGTTATTGGCAAGTCATGTTCAGCGCAGAAAGGACCATATCACCACTCACGAGTTGTCAGGCGCTAAACGCCTAGTGGTGATTTGGAATATTTTATCATGACATGACAAAGATGTTATCAAACACCGCACCTTCACTAACACACTCGGGTTAACCTGTGTGTTGGTAACCAACATAGGTCAACATAGTTGCGTGCAGTTCCAGCTATCATATGTACTTGACCTGGGCTTCATCATCTTTGCATTTGCCTGTCTGTCTGTGTCTGGGCTTCATCTCTCTGTCCATCAATGGCAACAACCCTCCATCACAATGACAATGCTTTTTCCTCTTCCCTCCTCGGCCTCGACCTCTGCCTCGACTTTTTATTCCTGTTACTATGTGATCTTACTTTTTCAACTCTACCGTCGCCAATTACGATTTATTCATAAATTGTCGTGGTCCGGATGTCAAGAACATTTTACCCTCCCATCTCTACCGTTCTCTGGTAGACGATGGATCGCGAGTTC
>JASDQU010012326.1:102553-113087 GCA_032191745.1 Picea mariana
TAAAACTTGAAGAAAATGTTTTTCTTTTGGTTTATCATTACTTTTTTGGTTCTCATGGTTCGGTTGGGGAGAAGGCATCAAAGGGAAGATGATGATAGTGGTGATTCTCATGATGACCCACAATATGAAGTTGGTGAAGGGTTTGAAGAGAAAGAGGGAAATGAAGAGGGAAATGTAGGAAGCAAAGATTTATTGAGACCCTTGTGGAAATTTGTAACAAAAGTTGAGGAGGGGAAAGGTGGTGGAAGCATTACATTTTTATGTCCTCATGACTGTCATGATGGAAAAACTTATACCGGTTCATATACACATCTAAGGAGGCATCTTTGTGGTGTAATGGAGAGTGATGACAACAAGGGGTCCACTGGGATCACAATTTTCCCTAATATATCCAAGGAGAAGAGACAAAAATATATAAAAATAAAGGAAGTTGCACAAAAGAAGTATGGTAAAAAACAAAAGCTTCAATCCAATGCCTCATCTAGATTGGGTGGCAACACATCTCCATCTCATCTTGGTTCTGGAACTTCTGGATCTAGAAGAACAATAAAAAATTTCCTTGATATTGGAGGTAGGGATGAGGTGGATGCAAAAGTGGTCCAGTTTCTCTATGCTTGTGGTATCCCATTCAATGTGCTTTTCTCCCCTTATTGGCGCGATGTTGTCAAGGAAATTAATGAATCCCCCAGAGGATACAAGAGCCCCAACTATGAGAAATCTAGAACTATGTTACTTGATAGGGAAAAAGAAAAAATTCAAAGACCTCTAACATGGTTTACAGATGAATGGTCATACATTGGGGTATCCATTGTATCAGATTGTTGGAAAAATGTTAGAAACCAACATTTGATCAATGTTCTTGGTGTTTTTGTTACCAATGTAATGTTTCTTGCAGCACATGACTCCTCTTCAATTATTGCATATTCCCAAAACATTTCATATCTCCTCTTGAAAACAATTAATGATGTTGTTCCTTCTAATGTGATTCAAGTAATCACTGATAATGAAGAAAATTATAAGGGAGCAGGTAAAATCATTGAGTGAGTTCATCCACACATCTTTTGGTCTGGGTGTTTGGTGCACACCTTGAACCTTTTGATGCATGATTTTCCATCATAGAGAATGTGGATGGATTAATCAAATGTAAAAGAGAGGGAAGCAACTCATCAAATTTATCATTGGGCATACAAGGGTTAATTACTTTTACATCACTCACTCTAGGTTGCAGCTACTTAAGATTGCAAACACTATATTTTCTAGCTATCGCCTCACCTTTAGGCGCCTATTGAAGGTGAGACAATATTTGGGTGCTATGGTGATGAGTGATGCATGGGATGAATTGAGCAATGATAGAGAAGGTGCAACAACAATGAAGGAGACAATCCTTGACAGTCAGTTTTGGTCACTGGTTCGATTTGTTTTGCAATTCACCAAGCTGATTTATCACATGATCAAGTTTGTAGATTCAGATCGGCCAATCATTGGGGAGGTGTATGAGAAAATGGATAGCATGCTAGGGAAGATTAAAGACATTTTTTAGCCTAGAGATGTCAACCTCTATAACCATATTCGTGTAGAGGTGGAAAAATGGTGGGAAATGCTAAATATTCTGCTACATGCCTTAGCATATGTGTTAACACCTAAATACTATCATGTATCATGGATTTCATCATCACCACCTAGTAGTGGGACCAAGGATAGACCACACCAAGATCTAGAGGTTCAATAAGGTTATATGAAATAATTAGATAAACTCATCCCAGACAAGGAGGTGTGTGACAACATAAGGAGACATTTAATCCATTACATCCTTAGAAATGGTTCCTTTGGGAACAACCATGCAATTAGAGATTGAGGGAATATGATTTCTCTTGAGTGGTGGAACATGCATGGAGGTACTACCCCACATCTACAATGTTTGGCAACATGGGTGCTTTCACATGTGGTGAACACTTCTTCTATAGAGAGGTGTTGGAGCACCTATAGTTTCATCCATAGCATTAAAAGGAACATGTTGAATGTAATTCAGGTAGAGATCTTGGTATATGTTCATTACAACTTGCGGGTTTTTTCCCATTACTGTGAGGAGGCCAAGATGGATCAAAACTTGAGGTGTTGGGACAACAATCCCGAGGAGGATAATTTGGAGAATGGAGGATTTCTTTTAGATAAACTGGAGAGTATTCTTTTGGATGATGATGATCATGTTGAGATGCCACCCCCATCCAGTGCTAGGGTCCCCATGTCCATTATTCCAACTACAATAGTAGGGGCATCATATTCAGTTCTGTCGCAGCTGTCTGCATATACTTTTGCACTACCACCATGTGGAGGCCCATGCAGTACCCACGGTGATGGAATGAGGATGGGATAATTTTTTACAATTCGATGATTCTCCTTTTTCATTACTTTATATGTCATAGTATATAGATGATAGATTCATAGTATTTGGCAACTAGCTCAGTTTAATCTTTAAACTTTATTGTTTTGGACCTTTCGGTCTTCATACTTCAGTGTAGATGGCCTATTTTGTAAACATAACTATTTGGTCATGACTCATGTTATTGTTGACAGTTTTTGGATATATGATTTAATTTCATAAGTTTATGGTCTACTTTTTATTATATCAATATGGATTACAAATTTGTATGTTGGTTTGTAAGTTTGTAATAGCTAGAATCTATAATCTAGATGGTTGATGCTCAAATGATTAATCATTGATGAACTATGTAGTATGGATGTCATTTTATCTATATTGATGTACAAATATGCATGTTTTCATATATTCTGCAGCTAATTTGTCATTCTACCCTTCCCACCCTCCCCCTTCGCTCCCGCTTCATGAAACATTGATCATGCCTTCCTGTATCCACTTGTCAGCTCTGCAATTTGTCACTAATGACAGATCAAATCTTCTTTTTCAGCTTAGGAAACATATCCACTCTATGTTTTCAGTAAACCCACGGGTATTCAGGATTTGTCCCACTATGGCTCGTGGATGTGTGCTCCCTTCTAGTACTATAAACTGTGGATGTCTTCAGTAAAACCCTAGTTTAGTACCCATGGTCTCGACCCTTAGAACCTGCAACTTTGTCGTTGCTTCAGAATCACTACTATAGATTTGTCAATGATACCTTCCCATAAAATTTCACAAAATAGATATTCAATTTTCTCAAGTAAGGTGCTAATGGGATACCCTTTCTCTCTTATTTATATTCGCTAAGTAGCTTCCTTTAGGGGTTATCTTCTAACTGTTTTACCCAATTTCCTTCTTTTAGGGATAACTAACTTTTAACTACTTTTCCCACTTACAACCACTTTACCATAAATAGTAAACTCACCACTATTTGTTGCAACTAATTTATTTTTAATTATTTTATTATTGCAACAACTTGACCCATGATTAACTCCTAGTCACAACTACTTTGACTAGTAAACTTATTCTAGGAGCTTCTTTATCCAGATTATTTTCAACACAAAATGAGAGAAAATATATAAAATAGAAATATACAGAGATATTGCAAGAGATCCAATAATATAATAGAGATATATCGAATATATAACAAGAGGCACATATATACAGTAATACACAATTTCTATTAATGAGCTAAATGTACAAAACTGTAGAAATACAGAGTGAAAGACTCGATAGAATGGTGGCAACATATCTCTGAGAAGAGATGTGACAACTACTCACACTCACAAGAATATGATCATTAAAATGAGGCTCCAAAGGAATTTTTAACATAAATAAAATCAAAAACCCTAACCCCAGAAGATGAAAAGCCAACAATGTTGTGGACCCCATTTTTGGTAGTTTCGTGTATCAAATTCCCGAGGGCATAACTTTGGCATATGATATCTATTTTGTGTGCACGATATCTCATTGGAAAGGTATCGAAAAGGAGATTCATTTTGGGGATTAATTAGAGCCTTTGGATATAATTGAGGTTCTCGATTGTCAAAAATGTTTTTTAGGCCCTCAAAATGGCCCCAAAAGTTTAGGAACCGAAAAAATGCTAAAAATAGTAAGTTGCCAAAAAATAGTTTTGAGCCAGTTAGAATATGTTGGTGGCCACCAATATCCACCTAGACCAATCCTCCCTCCTTAGGAATCAATGGCCTCCATTGCATTGAGTTATCATAGGAGAGGGGGAAGCGTTTGTTGAATCTGGAACTTGGTAAGTTGCTTGCCTCGTTGGAGAAGTCACGTTGCTTGGTTTGTGGGAGGTTGTCGAGAACTTGATGAGATGATTGTGTGCAGAAGGAATATTTTCTCTTTTCTTCAATCTTTTCAACCTACTTGTGTTGGATAGAAGGTTCTTGGACTTAGGATGCAGTGGTTGCAATGTCCTTCTGTTCACCTTTTGAACAGATTGTGAAGAAGCTAAATTTTGTAGTATGAGATACGACTTTGCAACAATGTTTAAGTGGGACAGTAGTTGGAATAAACTACCTCTGGTATTCTTTAGAGATGACCCCCCAGAGTAACAATGAAACTACGAGGTCAAGACTCATAAATAGCATGGCGCTTCCACATATATGGCTGGCCCAAAAGAACATCACAGACATCCAGCAGGGAAACATAACATAATACCTCATCCTTAAAGGGATGGATGTCGTATGACAATCAAAATTGTTGGTTGACATGGAGATCTCATCCCTAGTGAAGCCACCTGATGTTGTATGGGTGCGGGTGTGGTGTTATCAACAATCCCATAAGTTTGATGACCTCTACTAAGATGAGGTTCTTCTGGCTTCCGCTATCAATAATAAAATGTAGCGAGGTCCCCTTCACCCACATCTATGAATGAAAAAGGCGATCCCCCTCTTTAGGATCTATTGGTTCTTCTCGTTGAATTGTTGTGGTCATAACAATAGCAGTGGGGTATGATTCGATGATCTATCTTCTCCCATTATTTTCTGAATCAGATTCTGAATCAGGGTTCGGTTCCTTTTCTTTGATCTTAGCAGCCAATGATTATTTTGAGTGACATTCATCATTGTTGTGCTAGGGAATTTTATGGAAATCACACCAATTTCCAGTGTCCTTCGTCTTTCTGTTACCCCTCTTTTCATGTGGTTTGGAATGATTTTCTGAAGGCTGGTTGTTAAGGCCTTCTTTACCATACTTTGGTTGTTGAAGATTTGCATACCCAAACTCCCACTTGTTCTGGTGCTTAAATTTTTTCTTTATTTTAAGATCATATCAATAAGTAGCACTCGGTGATGAGATGTCTAGAAAATCCATTTCATTTTGAATGTATCTATGTAGAGCCCCACAGTATTTCAGAACCATATGTCGCTCGGATTTTTTGATACCCAACTTCATGCGCAAGGTATGGAAGGTATTGGTGAAATCTGTAACTTCTTGGCCCCTCTCTTGCCACAGTCCGGTCCATCTCATGTGTTGGTCTTCATATTTTCCAACAGGGTAATATTGTTCCTTGAACGCATCCACAAAAAATTACAAAGTGGGATCGACCCCATATATTCTAGACTCCTCTGTCGAAATTTTACCCTAGTAAGTTTCCCACTAATGTTTGACATGGGGGAGAGCCTTAAGGAGTGAAATGGTGATATTTTCCTTTTCAAAAAAAATATGAACAAAGAAATAACCTTCAACATATTTAACCATTTTTATAGGGCATGCACATCTATCTATCCTTCAAATACGAGAATATCAAAATCAACTTGTACCTTTAAAGGAGAGGTGCCTCCAAAGTGGTCTATTGATGAAGACACGCCTGTTGTTATCGGAAGGCATTGAAGGATGTGGGAAAATTTCCATCATATCATCCCTCTATCATGTGATAGCTTGCTCAAGCAATAGATTAATAGAATCTTCTGCTCCGTTTTTCTTTTCTTTTGCCATGGAGGGTTTGTTTGGCATGTGAGAGTGATTTTACTCAAGGGTTTCGTACCTCGTCGAGGACATGCACTAAAAATCGATCAAGAGAAACCTGATCTAAAACCACTGAAGTACTTTTGGAATTACTTTATGATTGCGTGGATTTATTTGGAAGACTTCCAATGAGAGGAGGGAGAAAAAATAAATAAGAGAATGCTCAATTTGATAATGATCTGCTATAATGTCAATGTTCCCAAATATTATATTCTAACTAAAATCAAATATGTTGTTTCAAAGAAGTGTGTTTTATAAATGTGTTTCTAAAATAATGTCACCAACAATAATAATATTGTCTCAATGCGGTGTTTCAAATGTGTATATTGTAGTGTCCAAGTTGTTCCCAATGGTGATTAATATGATTCCAGAGTTAAAGTTTTCAATGATGATCAAAGCTAAAAATAGACATGTTATCAAGATCCATCCAAATCAAAATACCGATTGGGCCTTCCAAATGATCCTCCACTAAGGGTGATAAATTTTTCCATTGTTGTAAGCCAAGTGAAGATATGGAAAAGATGAGTTGTAATGATGTAATCTCAAGGTGATGAAATCCAAGGGGTTGATGCATTATCAAGTACCACTCAGAATTCCCACAAGTAGTCACCTAAGTGGAAAATATAAAGAGAAGTCACTAAGCTATCTCTTCACAAAAAGTGGTTGGCGGTGTTGACTCATGGGATGAATAACGGTAATGGATTTCATAAGGATGTATTCCACATGTGCACAACTCAACCTAATATTTAATTCCTATATTTTAAGGTGTTCCCTTGGTATCACTCTCACCAATTAAATACTTCTCTCCTTATAACCAACAAACTTTTAGTTTAAATTTTTGTCAGCTTTGTGATGTTTACTGTAAAAATATTGCAACTAAGGCCCTACACCTAATTTGAATATTGATGTTTTTTTAATGAAAGGTTAACTATGTGTTTTATTTCATATTGATGTTAGTGTATGGGTGATAAGCCAGGGAGTTTTTAGAAACTATTTGATTATAATATTAGATGAAGTGATTGATTTTAATAGTTTCTTTCCTAGTATAGTAATGTTTGTGTGCAAAATATGATGTGTGATTATTGAATTTCAAAGTTGTAGAAAAGAAAATTATTGAAATGAAAAATATATTGAAACTAATTAATATATATTCCTTTTTATTTATTTAATTCCTTTTACCCATGTGTAAATTTCAAATAAATAACAATAGATAAAAAACAATTATAGGGGAAATTTGAAATGTGATCCAACGTCTCCCGAGCATTGGGGGTTTACCTAGTAAACCTAATAGCATTTGCATTCACAAGGTATTAAAGAACCCATAATTTAATTTCTACCTCCCAAAATTTAAACATTGGCACCCCTTCCCAATACATGTTTCCAAATAAAATAACTCCATATTATCTATAAATATTGTAGGTAGCATTTATTTTTTTCAAAACAATTTACACCCTTTATTATTTCTACCCCTAGTATGTAAGTTCTAGTGTTTCATGTCTGTGTGTGTGTGTGTGTGTGAGAGAGAGAGAGAGAGAGAGAGAGAGATCTAATTTAACAAATGTATTTTATTATGTATGATACTTGATTTTTTAGTGAAAAACATAAAAAAAATGTTCCATATGAAATAAAAGGTCATTTCATGTTTGGATCCCTCTATTATGAAACATATAGTTATTTTTCATTACTTCTTTAGATAATTTTATGTTTCATTGAGAATTTTTGTAAGGTACAACGACTATAGATATATTACCTTGCTCCTTCATAACTTTCCTCACTTTCATAAAAAACTCAGAGAGATAGATCATCATTGCTAACTCTCCTCCCGCCAACCCTTCCAAAAAAATTATTTGGTTGAACCCTACTAATATGTATACCTTTGTTTAGTTTTTAAAGATCCCTCACCCCCTTAAAACCATCTAATACATTTACATTTTAACTATTTTGAAACCCCCAATATGAATCCATGTTTTATGATTTTTTTTTTCTAGTGAATCCCCTATACCCCCCAAGTATAAAAAAACCCAAAAAATCAAAACAATAGTGCACTTGCACATAAAACAAGGAAACCAAGGCACAACAACGCGGCATGGGTTCAAGTACCCATGCATAGGACCTTAAGTATGACCTTAACTTGAATGAAACTTGCACAACATGACATGAATTTGTTGAAATAAAGTAACTCAAACATACTGAAATAAGGAAAACAACTATGCACTTTTCCATGGAAGGAAAAATTCAAATTTTCCAAGATGAAAGGATTGACATATTTGGGTTGGGATGAGTATGAAATATAGATTTTGTTAATTAATAATATTAATTACTAGAAAAAGAGAGAACATTCAAAATCCAATCAAAGAAGATTTCCAGACACTCTTCCCCAATATGGTGGCCATTAATCAATCAGACTACTTTTCTAGAAGGTGACAAAATTAGCTTTCTTCAAATGGTTGGAAAATGTTGGAAGATATGACCAAAAAAAAAATTTAAACAAGCTAAATTTATCTATTTGAAGCAAGTAAGATAAAGTAATAGACATTGAAAGGAGGAAAAGTGAAACAAACCTTGGAGAAGCTCTTGTATAATTAATAGCTTAGAGGTTTAGCAAGAGTATAAAATGAACCTAATTGGAGAATCAATGTCTAAATAGTCCCACACACAAGATAGAAAGCAGACAAACCCTATTATTTTGTACCATTAGTTATTTTTTGAAACAATAAGCTTAAAAATATAATGGAAATGCATTGAAAATAAACAATAAGTATTTTGGGGGAAAGAAAAAGAGATAATTTCATTCACCAATAAACAAAACTATGAACAAACTAAGAATTTCACCTTAAAGAGTATTGAGTATGGCTTACACTTCTCTGTCATGGTGGGTTCATCAATTATCACTCTCTCTTTGATTCTATAGTACTTTGAAGAACATTGTGTTTTATGTAATGGTCACATGGAGAGGAAAATTGAAAAACATAACATAATGAAGGCTCAAGAAGAAGATTGGAGCAAGTGGACATTCAAATACTTGAAGCAATTTTTTAAGTGGAACACTAACACACTTGAGCTTGCTGAAATTAAGGATGAATACCTTATCTCTCTTTACACACACACACATAGAGAGAGAGAGAGGTATAATGGAGTTTGAATATAGGATGACCCTTATGTGAATGAAGTAATTCCAGGAATGATCCCTGAGCAAGGTCTCTCTCTATATATCTTTGGAAGTATTATGAAGTTTGAATATAGGATAACCCCACCTGAATGAAGTAGCTTCAGGAATGAACAAGGACTCTTCAATTTAATGAGGTGGTTTGACTAAAATAAGCTCCATTTGACCAAAGACCATCATGAAGGGACTATCTCATAAATGGGTTAGAGATTCAACTAGATTTTCTTTTCAATAATGATTTTCTTCTTTTCAAATGATTATCTTCACAACAATACATGTGTATTAAAGAGATTGTTGTGTGGGCCTTTAATGGTCAAAGTGATAATTTGACTTTGATATCCTTGTAAAATTGACATTTTTCCTATGTTTTGAATTTGATAAGCCATCTTTGGGATGATTTGTGATGTGTTTGGTTACAAGCACTTAATTATTTCAAATGATGAAAATGGTGTGATAACAATGAACCACCAACCTGTCTATACAAATTAGGCACTGATGATTCGAAGAGGAGACCTCTTCATCGAAGAGGGGGCCTCTTCATCTTGAAGTTGTGCGAATTAGTCACCTGTCGAAGGACCAAAGCCATTATCGAGTCTGAACCAGAGAACCATCGACCTACCATCATACAAGGGCAAGGTTGTAATGAGCTCGTCCTTGATCGATGAAACTTGAATGCCCACTGAGACTTTGGCATGCGAAGCCACATTAATGTGATCGGGAGGGAGGTGATAACTCATAGTTTCCATCTATCAACGAGGGTGGTGAGTCTTGTTATTTGTACCACCTCTATGATCAAGAGAACGAGGAGACACCTTATCCAAGGATATTATTTATCATTTTCAATCTCTATTATTTATTATTATTTTAATGTATTATTTTATATGAACATCTGCTCCATATTGATTGGAAAGGACCTCTCAACACAAAAAAAAAATATTATTAAAACATTACTTTATATAAAATATATTATTTAAAACATTAAATTTCATAATCATCATATACAAAAACAGAAAAGGAAAAAAAAACTCTCATTAATAGGAGACAATTAAGGAACAACTAGTTAAAAAAGAATCTTTCAATGAAAAATCACAAAATAATCAAAATAAGAGAAACAGTTGAAAACAATCTCTAGTATCCAATTAGACTAACAACTTTCTAAAACTTGGAAACAATCCGTTGAAAATAATCTTTCATCATATCTACCGAGTAACAATCAGTTGCAAAGAATCGTTCATCATATCCAATTAAACTAACAACTTCCTAAAATTTAGAAACAGACTTCTCACACATTAATTTAGAAACAGACTTCTCGCACATTATATCTATAAAATATCTATAAAACAAGTAGGAATCTATACCTCCAACACTTGAGCTCGTTATTTACAAAATGGCTTTACCTGCATTGATTTCGTCCGGCGGCAGAGGCAGTGTGGGCGTCCTGTTACTCTTACTTCTTCAGATGG
>JASDQU010012326.1:113796-144251 GCA_032191745.1 Picea mariana
TTTCATTTTAATATGATGAAAATATAATTTTATTTTTTAATTTTCAATAAAATATCATTTTTATTAATTTATTATAGATAAGTTAAAAACAATTATAAAAAGAAAGCCCCAATTCCGTGAAAACGTACAAGGCTACATGCTAGGACAGAAGGGAGACTAAAGCCATCTCCGGCATCAAATCACATAATGTTTTGGTTTGAATAACAAACACAAAATAAGGAAATTAATGGGAGTTCACTTTAGGTTATACAAATTTGTTTTTATTTTGTAAGCACTCAGCTTTGGTTTTAGTTTTAAAGGGTAATAAAAGAAAGAACCTTAATATAATAATTGTTAATTTTAAAAAGTTTATACTGAATGAAAAAACACTTAACAATATATTAAAAGATAAAAGTATAAAATAATATATTGCGAGATTAGACACACTAAACAATTGAAAATGTAGCATATGTGTAAAATATACTCAGAAAAGTATACCAAACATTTGAATGGATAAACAAATACAACATGATTGGAAAAAGCACTGAACGATATATTGAAAGATAGAAGTACTCAACAATATAGAAACAATTAACAATTGAAAATGTAGTATATATATAATAGTCATAAATGTAGTATATATATAATAGTCATTTGAATAGATAAACAAATATAACGTGTTTCTAAGAATTTTGTATTGTTATAGTTGTTGTCACTAAAAGTGATGTCCCCCTTTTCTATGTACATATGAGAAGCTAAATCTAGACTATGGTAACTATTTGGTGGGTCACAAGAAACGTAATTAATTGGCATTGGACTTTTAGTTTTTTTCTAAGTTGGACAATCTTAGTATGGATATATTACCAAAAATAGTATAGATATTATTGATTGTGCTTTGCTATATTTGGGAAATTAGGACCACATTAGTATATCGTTTTCCTCTTACTAAAAATTGAAGTTTTTTTAAGATAACTA
Organism: Picea mariana; assembly: GCA_032191745.1. Lineage (NCBI taxonomy): Eukaryota > Viridiplantae > Streptophyta > Pinopsida > Pinales > Pinaceae > Picea > Picea mariana. The sequence continues at coordinate 114,751 of JASDQU010012326.1, forward strand.
GTAAATTAAAATATATGCATGGCTATTATATTAGTGACAATAAATTAAATACAAAACCTGCGGTTGAGGGGTAGTTGGTTGGCCACATAGATGGAGAGAAATCAATAGGAAATATGTCATCTTGAAGGTACTGAAATGGAGGTCAAAACAAAGTAGGAATTCTAGATAGAAACTTCTGAAGGGAGAGGGTCGATGAATGGTGTGGGCCCAATAAAACTGAGCAAACCCTTGAGAGATGGGAGATGGGCTGCCTCAAAAGGATATCCAAACCCTAAGCCCCACCTAGAGGGACCCAATCCCACAACAGATAAAACCAGAGGGAGACAATCCTAGAAAATATAAACCAAAAGGCCACAAAAAATTCAATTCTTTAAATCATCGGGAGCCCAAGGATAGTGGTGACTAAAGACAACACCCAATATACTTGAAAGGGACATAGACCATGTGGAGAACGAGAGGCTAGGGACATAATCAAAAGGGTCGCTATGAAAAACCCCATAAACTATCCGTGTAAACCAACAGTCCTATATCCTTCACCAACCAGTTCTTAATCGAAATTGCAAATCATAACCATGCAGAGACCGAAAATTGAGGAAACATAGAAAGATACTAACCAAGAGGTTCGTTATCTGTAGCTAAACACCAAATTCTGGCTGGAATCCCACAATTCCAAAGCTGGCTATTTCCACAATCCTCTTCGCAAGATTTTCTTACCTAGAACAGGACCTTGCTATAAGCCATCCAACCCCAGCCTGCACCATGATTACAAACCAATCTGTCATTCTAGAAATACCATTTCTATAATCATCTTCTGGACAATTCACATCAACCATAAAACCTATTGTACTAGGCTTGAAATGTCCTCTCATCCCCTAACCTCTACCTGGTTCAAGTGTCCACAGCCTCTCCCATCCACATGGGATCCATCCCATTGCCTTTGTTTGCCACCCCATCTCAAAAATTGGTATTGGATTGTTTATTTCAAAAGCAAAAAATAAAATAAAAAAGTCTTTAAATTTAAGAGTGATTTTTTTTAGTTTCAGGGTTGTTGATATATTTTTCCCATAGGGGAAATTGGTAAATTTGGGCTTTAAGTTTAATTTTTCATATTTTTGCTTCCCCCCCCCCGCTTTGCCCAAGTATTTTAAAGTTGAGGATAAGTTGTAGTAGCCACTTTTCATTATTGGGGAATCCCTTTAAAAGTCCTAGTTGCACTAAGCATGAAAATTTTAAGTTCTTTATGCATTGAGGTTTTGATGGATTACACTTAACCATTTAGGGAAGGCCCCTTGAGTCTACCCCACTAGAAGTTCATCGTTGCACAATACTATTTTGATTTTATTCCTTTAGTTTAAGGGTTATTTGTTGTTTACCCTAGGACAAGCGAGAAGACCCCAATAGAGGACCAATGACATTGCCACTTTTTGATCTAGGGGTTTTGTGGGATTATCTCTGACACCTGTAGGGAGACCCTAGGACAAATATTGGAGGCATTATGATGTATTTTTTCTTCCCTAGGGGGGAATATGGGGTTTTCCCAAGACCCCCTTGGGGAACATCTATAGATAGTGAATTAGTGATGTGGTGGCTAGCTAATGTGGTGATAGGTGGTGACCAATGTCTATAGGTGATCAATATGGTGATGGCATGGAAGACACATGGGTGTGAAGTGAGTGAGGACCAAAAATAGCATGCCACTTTTTGGCATGGTGAGGAGATGACCAATGTCTATGAGTGACCAATGGTGTAATGACATGGAAGACACATAGTTCATAAGTGAGTGAGGACCAATAATAGCTTGGGGGGAGAATATGGGGTTATCCCAAGACCCCTTTGGGGAAAATCTAAAGACAACAATGTGGTGATAGGTGGTGACCAAAGACTATGGGGGAACAATAAGGGAATGACATGGAAGACACATGGGTGATAAGTGAGTGAGTACCAATAATAACATGCTACTTTGTAGCATGGTGATCTGTAAATGGTATGCCTATGGCTCGCTCATCTCACGAGCATTGATGCTTCTAAAAAATATAAAATATGAATCACAATGTGGCTATGTGCAAAAATGGATTTGTGGTCTGCGTTTAAAAAAAATGAATTGTTGGGAGTTCAAAAAACTAATTTGGTGCCTTTGTAGGTATATATAAGAGTCTCACTACTTTGGGGGGACGACATGGGAGTGAAAGGAACTCTCCTAGGCACAAGAATCATTTACCAAATGTTGTGGGTGACCTATTGGCAATGAAAACCGATCATGTAATGAAATAAATGCTCAGGCGTCTCTAAATTCACCCAAGTTGTGAAAAAAATGCCCAAGGGTCTCTGAATATGCCCAGGAAAGGGATAAAACGCTCGAGTAGAGAATAACATGCCCAAGGGTTTGTAAAATTGCCCAAGAAATAATCAAAATGACTAGCAATCAAAGGAACATTGTGTACAATTTGTGGGAAAAGAATAAACCAACCAATAATCTAAAACACAACCCAGAGGAGGAGATTTTTGTAGCTTTCATATCACAATCCATTAATTCATGAAAATAACCCAAACATCCATTACACAAAACATATAACAATTTAAACCAATACAGAAAAAACCAGAACCATTTTGTTATCCTTAGAGAATTCATTACAAAGGGAGTGAGCTATGCATGCTCAAAATCTCATGCATTGTCACTCACTAGCATACCCAAATTGAAAATAAGCATGGATTCAAGAAACCTTCACTCAATCTAGACATGATTCTTGACTCCTTCGTCCATCAACTTTGAGTTGGTTTCCTTTCAAGCTCGTATTTATGCTCCTTCAAACATTTTCCCCCAATTCTCTTTTCATCTCCAGTTGATCTCCTCACTTCAACCTTCATTGTTTTAATGGATGGATTTGGAGCACCAACCATCAGAATGGTTTGCTTCCACTTCCAACTTTGCCAAAAAGACAAAATACAATAAAAAAAAGAAGGACATGCTTATTACAAATTTTACAAAGTTTTTTCGAAGTTCCAATTCGGATCACACCTCCCCATTTGAAGAATGTTGGTCCCCAACGTCTTCAACTCCCTTCAATGCAGAGCCCGACACCCATCAGTTTATGTCACGGTTTGTGTATGGAAGAGGTGATCGAATGGAAGTGAACTCAGACGATATTGTTTCGACTCCTAAACTAGGCCCGACATGCATGGGTAGGTGAGGTCTTGGACATACTTCAGACAGTGAGTTGTAGTAAGGGTGAGTAGGGGGAAGACTTATATTAGAGAGATGCAAAGGTCTGTTGTCAACATCAGGTTTCTAGCAGACTGTAGGAGAATGCATTTAAACGCGAGATCATCTTACATTCAAACGCAGAAAACCAGGGAATACAATAGTGTCATAATAAAACCTTTATCATAACGCAACTGCAATAATTCATGTGAATCAGTCAATCATAAACTCCCTCAGTATGAGATGACAACTAGATGAAATAGGGAAACTGTCTTTCATAAAACAAGAAATCTTACATACAGATGCATAACCAGAAAACTAGAGTGTCTGTTAAAACATTACAATCGGGAGCCTCGCTCTACCATCGATGCTTACAAAAATGGCGAAAATGCCTACATATACTCAAAAACAACCACAACAGCAAAAACAAGATGCTGCATTAAAAACATTGCGTCTACATGTCTTCTGACAGTCTACGCATGTAGACTCTAGCCGATCGTGCACCCAGGACTTGGTGTCCCTTCGGCCAAATTCGGACGGCTATTCTTTGTCAGACGCCACCTTAATTGCGCATGGCTCCTGCAAGGGAAGTAGTTGAGCTATTAAGAGCCGAGCTAGCGTGTGCAGACCTCCTTGGTGAGTCGAGGGCTCAGTGTGGCTTCCATGAATAGAACCAGTACAGAGGACCTTCTTGGGTAGACTTTCAGCCAGAACATCCATACTTTGCAATTAATGAGTGAGGCAAGGTTTCAACCACCCTCTCTCTTCTTCATTCATACCCAGCAGGTACCGGGATTTAGATCACGTCAAATCGGCGTCTGGAGAACACAGTGCCCCCTCCCTATGGAACTCAATTCGACGCTTTTGGCCTCCCTTTTGTACAGAATGATAAATGCTAACGCCCATCTCCAGGCCTGCTCCTTGTGACCAGACGCCGAAACCAAGGGCCCGATTCTGGGCGCTTTCGGCACTTCGAGATTTCAGGTTTCGAGAGGTGAAATGACGAGGAGCGCTTACTCCTTGAATTCCCGAATGCCGACATGGCACGGATGTGCACCATGTGTCCTTAAGATAAACGGCTGAGGTAGCATCTGCTATTTAAAAGGGGGCCCACTTCATCCACAATCTTGCTTGACGTGACCTGGTGCTAAGACCGTGGGCTCAGCTCCAAAGGTGCTTTCGACGTTTCGCCGATCGGCGATTTCAGCAGTAAAGAATGGGAGGCTCCTTGTCTCCCGAAACACCGATCCCCGATACGCCAACTGGCCGCCACCTGTCCCAATTGGATCGGACGACCCAGACTTTCCCTGAACTATGGGCGCTACCCTTCATGCTAAATCCCGGGCAACTTGACAGCCTCGAAAACCCGATGATCGTCGATCTGCTTCGTCAATTGATCCTTGCCGTTGAAATCAGACTGCTTGCTCGCTTGATTTTAAGCCCGAAATGGACTTCTTCTGTGAGTTGCGCTCAACGCTTATGGCTGCAGCCCTGGAATAAAACACATCCGACCGGCTTTCAAAGCCCACTTCTATGCGTTTACACCAGAGGCCTAAAATCAGAGAGGCGAATACCCCTATACAAGAAATGTTGCTAACATTAGGCTCCGTGGGGGATAGAGTCGTCCCTGTGATGCTCTAAGAACTCATTTTGAAGTTCTAGTGCCTTGTTGTTGGGCTATGGAGTCAAGCTCAAAACGCCCCCTGCTGAAAATACAGGCCGAAAAAGTAAAAGTAAAACAAAACAAGATACATTCTCAAAAGAGCTTATTTATATACAGTCCTAATGCTAATAAAATATTTTACATGGGCTAGGTGAAAGAAAACTTCCACCATAGCCATTCGAGCAGCTTCCTAGATAGAAGCTCCTTCCTTCTGTCGATGATCACCAGCAGATAGTGTAACCGTGACAGGAGAACGGCTACACTCTTCAACTTCTCCTCACAGGCTGAAGTTGATATGAAATAGGGTGGCTCCAAGGCATAAAGGACATGCCACTCCATGTATTCGCCGACAGGGTCATAGAATGAGTGGCGAATTTCAGAAAATTGGTGACAGGCAGCCTCCTCTGCTACAGAGTTTCTCACATGTGGTTGAATATATTTGATAAGCATAGGTGAGTGGACAACTGACGTAGGCTCACTGATCTCAGGCGGTAGCTACTCGCTAACTGGCTCTGGAATGAAATATGTGCTCGGTTGTTCCTCTGGCTCCTTTTCCTCTTCTTGGCTCTCCCCCGGGTCAGATTCGTATTCATCATAAATAGGGACCATGGGGTGGTTCTGCTTGTTGACTGGCTCTTCAGTATCTTTATAGTGATCAAATGCAGGATAAGCTTGCTGCTCATCATCACTATAATATACATCAAAAAGGGGTTGTCCTTCATTGATATGACCCTCCTCCAGAACAGTGATCCCATCGAAAATTTCCATTTCAGGGACAGTGGGACCTGCTGCTTCTGGCTGCTCATACATAATCCTTTTCTCTTTAATCCCAGGTAAAAATATATCGTGAGAAACCCCCTGGGGGAAAAGAGAAGAAACCTCTTCTACAACTAACCCCTCTTTTAAAAAGAGGGGGTCTTCATCATCATGAGCAGAGCTGCTAGGAACATCTGCTTCAACCCGATATCCAAGTGAGTCATCTACCATGGACCACATTTGCTCTATAAACTCACATTTTCCACAAGAGGCATGTTGATCGTTATGAACATCTAAAAGAATAGAGGCATCTGATATGATGTCAGATGCTTCCGTTCTAGGCCTAACACAATTAATATCATTCAACACCTCCATATTTTCCTGGCAAATGCTTTCCTCCACAGTAAAAGCTTCATCATGGACCTAGTCTTTAGGGCCAGCAGAGGCTTCATGAAGCGAAGAAAACTCCTCACAACAGTTTTCAAACAAACAATCAGCTGGATAGTAGTCTTTACAAAATGAATTGAAAGTTGTATGAAAACCTGTTAAAGAGCGGATGCTTGCAGCGGGAAGAGATCGACACCACTCAAGAGCAGCTCCCTTCAATGAACACCCGAAGAGCTCTAGTAAATGCTCAGCTGGTTCCTCCCAATTTGTTGCATGAAATTCAGGGAGGAAATCTTCCCATTGGTCTCTATCAGGAAGTGCATTAGGAAACCCAACTATCTGGGAAAAGTCACAGAAAGCAAACCTTTGAGCCATAATTTTCTCCACATCGAACCAGTGGAGTCACCAACCGATCCTCGAATCATGGAGTCGCCAGGTGAAAGATGCACAGCTTCAAATATGTCTGGTCCTTGTTCACCATCAAAGGCCAGATCTTAACGTTGTCATTACCCCAGGAAGCTTCTCAAGCTGAGAAAGCAGCCGCTGAAACCTTCTCGAGAAAGCTCCTCTGGGTTATCTTTCAGGTGTGCTAACAATAGTTACAGCTGAAACAGTGAAGTGGAAACAATGGAGTCACCACAGTGGAGTCGCCAGGTGCACAGTAGCAATATTTAAGGGCTTTGATGTCTGATACACCTTCAGAATCAGAGGCTCAATGTGGTTCTGCCCAGGGAAAATCTTCAACTTCGTCCCCGGCAACGGTGCCAGAAATGTTGGCGATGGAAGTCACTCCTGGATTTCTTGCAGGAGCAGAGCCCGACGCCCATCAGTTTATGTCACGGTTTGTGTATGGAAGAGGTGATCGAATGGAAGTGAACTCGGATGATATTGTTTCGACTCCTAAACTAGGCCCAGCATGCATGGGTAGGTGAGGTCTTGGACATACTTCAGACAGTGAGTTGTAGTAAGGGTGAGTAGGGGGAAGACTTATATTAGAGAGATGCAAAGGTCTGTTGTCAACATCAGGTTTCTAGCAGACTGTAGGAGAATGCATTTAAATGCGAGATCATCTTACATTCAAATGCAGAAAACTAGGGAATACAATAGTGTCATAATAAAACCTTTATCATAACGCAACTGCAATAATTCATGTGAATCAGTCAATCATGAACTCCCTCAGTATGAGATGAAAACTAGATGAAACAGGGAAACTGTCTTTCATAAAACAAGAAATCTTACATACAGATGCATAACCAGAAAACTAGAGCATCTGTTAAAACATTACAATCGGGAGCCTCGCTCTTCCATCGATGCTTACAAAAATGGTGAAAACGCCTACATATACTCAAAAACAACCACAACAGCAAAAACAAGAAGCTGCATTAAAAACATTGCGTTTGCATGTCTTCTGACAGTCTGTGCATGCAGACTCTGGCCGATCGTGCACCCAGGACTTGGTGTCCCTTCGGCCAAATTCGAACGGCTATTCTTTGTCATACACCACCTTAACTGTGCATGGCTCCTGCAAGGGAAGTAGTTGAGCCATTAAGAGCCGAGCTAGCATGTGCAGACCTCCTTGGCGAGTCGAGGACTCGGCGTGGCTTCCATGAATAGAACCAGTACAGAGGACCTTCTCGGGTAAAATTTCAGCCAGAACATCCATACTTTTCAATTAATGAGTGAGGCGAGGTTTCAACCACCCTCTCTCTTCTTCATTCATACCCAGCAGGTACCGGGATTTAGATCACGTCAAATCGACGTCTGGAGAACAAAGTGCCCCCTCCCTTTGAAACTCAATTCGGTGCTTTTGGCCTCCCTTTTGTACAGAACGATAAATGCTAGCGCCCATCCTCCAGGCCTGCTCCTTGTGACCAGACGCTGAAACCAAGGGCCYGATTGTGGGCGCTTTCGGCACTTCGGGATTCGAGGTTTCRAGAGGTGAAATGACGAGGAGCGCTTACTCCTCGAATTCCCGAATGCCGACATGGCACGGATGTGCGCCACGTGTCCTTAAGATAAACGGCTGAGGTAGCATCCGCTATTTAAAAGGGGGCCCACTTCATCCATAGGCTTGCTTGACGTGACCTGGTGCTAAGACCGTGGGCTCGGCTCTAAGGGTGCTTTCGGCGTTTCGTCGATCGACGATTTCAGCTATAAAGAATGGGAGGCTCCTTGTCTCCTGAAACACCGATCCCCGATACGCCAACTGGCCGCCACCTGTCCCAATTGGATCGGATGACCCAGACTTGCCCTGAACTATGGGTGCTACCCTTCGTGCTAAATCTCGGGCAACTTGACAGCCCCGAAAACCCGATGACCGTCGATCTGCTTCGTCAATTGATCCTTTCCGTTGAAATCAGACTGCTCGCTCGCTTGATTTTAAGCCCGAAATGGACTTCTTCTGTGAGCTGCGCTCGACACTTATGGCTGCGGCCCTTGAATAAAACACATCCAACCGGCTTTCAAACCCCACTTCTATGCGTTTACACCAGAGGCCTAAAATCAGAGAGGAGAATACCCCTATACAAGAAATGTTGCTAACACCAAGTTTCAGTATAACTGAGAAGTGACTTTGGTGAACCTCTCCTCTTGCCAATTATCCAACTCAATGAATTTCTCCCCCGACTGCAAGAGCTGCAATATGATCCTATCTAATTCTGTACTCATGGTGTTGAACGAGTCATGGCACTTGGAAATCTCTTTTTCTATCTCATCCGCTCTCTGCTTCCAATACTAACTTTCTCCTTGGATCTGCCTATTGAACTCTCTCAACTCTTCCAAATTCTCCTTGTTCAAGGCTTTTCCCATGGCAGTTGCTTCAAGGTCTCTAAAAAACCTACTTTGATAACTTTTGATATGTAAATGGTAGGCCCATGGCTCATCCATCTCACCAACACAGATTCTTCTACACAATATAAAAAATGAATCACAATGTGGTTGTGTGCAAAAACGGATCTGTGGTTTGCATTTTAAAAAATGAATTGTTGGGAGTTCAAAAAATGTATTTGGTGTCTCTGAAAGTATAGAGAAGAGTCTCACTATTTGGCGGGATGAAATGGGAGTGAAAGGAACTCTCCCATGCACAAGAATCATTTAGCAAAAGTCGTGGGTGACTTGTGGGCAAGGAAAATCACCTAGGTAATGAAATAAACACCCATAGGTCTCTAAATTCGGCCTAAGACGTAAACAAAACACCCAGGGGTCTCTGAATTCTCCCATGCAAGGGATAAAATACTCAAGTACAGAGAATAACACACCCAAGGGTCTCTGTATTATCTCAGGCAAGGGATAAAATGCTCAAGTACAGAGAATAACACACCCAAGGGTTTGTAAAATTGCCCAAACATTAACCAAAACGTCTAGCAATCAAAAGAACATTGTGTACAACTTGTGGGCAAAGAATAAACCAACCATCAATCTAACATGTGACCCAACGGAGGATATTTATGCAACTTTCATACCACAATCCATTAATTCATGAAAATAACTCAAACATCCATTCCACATAACATATAAGAATTTAAACCAAGGCATGAAAAACCCGAACCATTTTATTATGCTCATAGAATTCATTACAAAGGGGGTGAGCTATGCATGCCCAAAACCTCATGCATTGTTACTCACTAGCAGACCCAAATTGAAAATAACCATGGCTTCAAGACACCTTCGCTCAATGTGGACGGGCTTCTTGACTCCTCCATCCATCGACTTCGAGTAGGTTGCCTTCGAACTCTTATTTCTGCTCCTTCAATCTGTTTCCCCCAATTCTCTTTTCATCTCCCATTGATCTCCTCACTTCAGCCTTCATTTTTTTAAAGGCTACCTTTAGAATACCAACCATCATAATGGTTTGCTTCCACTTCCAACTTTGTCAAAAAGACAAAATACAATTAAAAAAGAAGTATATTCTTAGTACAAATTTTACAAAGGTTTGTCAAAGATCCAATTTGGATCACATAGTGAGGGGATGACAAGTCTATGGATGAGCAATAAGGCAATGACATGGAAAACACATGGGTGATAAGTGAGTGAGGACCAATAATATCAATCCACTTTGTGGTATGGTGAGGAGATGAGGCCAAGGAGAGATCCAACACTACCACAACCACAACTATGCATGAGGAGGGAAGTGTAACACATCCGACCCCTGAGTATCTTTCCTAGGGATGGGGCATTCGAATTTTTGTCTTCCTTCTTAAATCAGATCCTCCTTTTCTGTCTCTATTGTATTTCTTCTCACCACGAGTTCTCCAACCTTATTCAGCATGCTCCTATCGGAGTTCAAGAGCAGAAGACATGCTCCTGTGAAGGATCTTCGGGCGGTCATCAGTTGAGATCCATGTAGCATCCACGGGAATCCATTACCAGGTTCTCTCCTCTCATAGGGAACATCCATTCATCACCAAAGTCAATGAGAGACTCAATATTCATTTAACATATCGACTGTAGAGGGATTCGGCACTTCGATGTTGAACGCTTATGTATTGTCTACGCACGAGACCTCTAGAAGTCCAGAACTCCTGAACTCCCGTAAACTTGCCACGTGGCTTTAGCCTTCGAGCATTTTAGTCTCTCTACAATACTACACTCCAAATCCTATGGACTCCCGAAGTTTCGGTCACTTCACCAACCACTTTGGTTAGGCGGCACGTACCACGGGCTGACTTGTAGGACGGCCAAGGGTGACACGTGTCATGTTCCAATAGGCATATAGGGTCTACGAAAAGAACAAATTGAGATGACACGTGGCACATCGATCATGGGTCCACATCACCCTGGTGACATCGACTTGCCACGTCACGCCAGACTAACAACCTTCTAACACCTCTCAAATCTCACGGTCGAGACCCAGTCACGTGTATCCATAGATCCCCGACTAACGTTACTTCGCGAATTCGGCCTTCGGGAGTTTTACGATGCAAACTCCTCTTTTCTCCCGAAGTTGGTCAGTGTCGGGTTGACCACAACTCAGATCTGACAGTTAGGAAAATTCTTGAAGCATCCTCGAATTGACGACTCTCGTTACTTCGGGCTTATCGACACACCACACCTCAAATTTCCAGAGTGCCCAGTCTCCAGACTAAAGGATCTAGCGCCATGCATCCCCTGGATATCGACGGCTGAGAAGGATCCCAAAGAATCCGAGGATCGACTGTCCTCATTACTTCATGATTTTGGCCTTCGGGGAGTTTGGCGCTACAACACCCTTATCCTCCCGAAGCGTTCAATGTCGGGCTGACTACATCGTGAATCCTACGGCCAGGGATGATTTTAAGGATGGAAATTTATTTAAAATGTAGAAACCTTGGTGAATCTTAATAATCCGTCATATGCCAACTATAAATGATTGGCGATATTTTTGTAAAAATATTCAAATTTCTAAGGATTTTATATAGTTTTTATAAAATTTTGGCGATTTTTAAGGTAAATTTTTTTTATCCTATAGAATTTGGGCGAATCATTTTTAAAATAGCGAATCTCATTTTTCGAAAAAACATGGAAAATTAGCCCATGAGTGAAATTTAGCCCCTAAAATCATCCATGCCTACGGCTAGGAAAGAACCCAAAGGATCCCTAGATCTACAGTCCTTGTCACTTCACAGCTCCGACCTTCGAGGGTTTTCGGATTTACTACCACTCTATTCTCTCGAAGCAGGACTTTGTCAAAGTACCGTATGCAGGTCCCTCCTTCTGAATGATCGGATGGTAGGCAAGGCTCCTAATGATCTCCCTCAAATCTACGGCTCTCCTTTACTTCGTAACTTTGACGTTCGGGGAGTTTGATGCTATGGCATCTCCATTCTCCCGAAGTGGTACTCTATTGAAGTCGTCCTGGTGTAGATCCAACGACTAAGGGAAACTCCGAACATTCTCGACCGRTGGCTCGCGCTACTTCACTATGGGGAGTTGGATCTCGGTTTAATCGGTAAGATAGGTTCCTCTAACCACTAAGGAAACCGCCCAACGCTAGTCGACCTTATAGGTAACCGTGACTCTCAGTCACCTTCGGCTGGTTAGTGACTATTTGGGCCGACAATACTCTGAAGTCCCAGACTTCTGGAGTTCCAAACCCAGAAGGACTTAGCTCCCTTACGCTTAGCACAAGGTTCCTGGGTGTTGGTCACATGGGTCCTTCTAAACTCTCACGAGTTAAACATATCTTCCTCATTGTGAACTTGCTACGGACTTGGGCATGGTGCCCCGATTGTGCAGAAAGGAGTCTAAAGGAGGTATCCTCTCCAAACTGACAGGGTCAGATTGATGCAGTTCTTTCTATCCTATCCCTCCTACAGGTTTACGTCCCAAGACGTCTTGAAGGCTAAACTGGGGCATATAGATGATCAATCAGAACATAAGTCCACAAGAAGGTAATTTCATACACATAACTTGATCATTCAATACAAAGATCACTCTTAGATGTATAAATACAGACATTCATTCATTACTCCATTTCAAAATACAAAATATGGAAATACTTATCAGAACCAGAAAGCGTGATGTGACTGCTTAAAGGGGTGTTTGTTTCCACCCAACCATAGGCTCAGTCACTCCTAACGGATTTACCACTGGACACCCCTGAGTTAGACCACGATGCTCTGAGAGAGAATCCTTTCTTCTGGCTCAACAATAGTCATGGATAGAGGTTACTCTCCTCCTCCCACAAAATCTTGGCAACGAGTTTTCTCTATACCAAGCAAGGATGCATGCCTGAGTACTTCCTTAGTCACTCATCACCCTCGTTTATCAGCTTGTATCATAACCTTGCTAGCCACATCCTGCGACCAGAAGACGTTCGTTTCTCAGTTCTTCCTCGAACTTGAGAGCTTAGTCTCTCTTCTATGCTTCTCTTCACAGCTCCCCTCCTCTGCCCACCACGCCTTCCTTTCTTTCCTTCCTTAGCAAGATTGCATGTGGCCCAAATTTCCAGTCTATGGTTAGGTCTGAAAGCCTTTCAGATGGGTGCTCTGTCCCATCCCCTCATTAACTCTTGAGGAGGTCTTCCCACCTACTAGCTTGGCTGTAATTCATTCCTGGGTCAGAGGACTGTTCTGCTCCTGAGAAATTAAATCCAACAAGGTATTGGTTTGGTGGGGGTTATCTCAACCATTCATGGTTCCCCTCACAATCTCTTTCATAGCATCTTTTGTCTATCTTTACAAACCTCTCTTTCATCAGTTATGTAACACTTATCCATTTTCTATTAATAACATAAATTACATTCATTGACCTTTTATACAAAGGTTCATCAAATCAAACATTCACACATATCAAGTTTGCCATATTCTCTTGGCCAATATATTTATGTTTACAAACTGGGGAAACAAGGGTGTTACAATCCCCTCCCCCTTAAAGGAACATCATCCTTTATTTTCTATATGTCGATGTGCTCTACATATATATAATTAAACAAAAAGGGATATGCATGTTTCATGGCATCCTCCATTTCCCACGTAGCCTCATCTGGGCCAAATTGTTTCCACTGCACCTTGACATGTGCAATGGTTTGGTTCCTGAGTGAGGTTTCATTTATGTCTAGTATGCATTGAGGTTCTGGTAGGAATTGTCCCTTCGACTCCATTTGAATCACAGACCAGTCAATTATATGATTAGAATCATGTACATATTTATTCAATAATGAACATGGAAAACATTATGTGCCTTCACTGTGGGAGGGAGTGCTAGCCTATAGGCTACAAGTCCCATTATATCTAAGATTTCAAAGGGTCCACAATACCGGGGTGCCATCTTGGCACAAGCTCCCATTCTCAGGGAATTTTTCTTGGGTCTAATTCTGAGATAGGCATGCTCTCTTGTCTCGAACTCTCTGGGAGTTCTCTTTCTATTGACGTAACTCTTTTGTCTATCTTGAGCAGTTTTCAGATTTTGCTTAATTTGAATTACTTGTTGTTCCATTTCTTTTAGCATGTCAGGTCTGATTGTAATTCTATCCACTCGATTACTCTAGCTGATTGGAATCTTGTACTGTCTACCATAGAGGGCTTCAAAAGGGCCCATCTTCAATGAATCTTGATAACCGTTGTTGTAAGCAAATTATACCAATGCCAAGTAGTCTTCTCACTTCTTAGGCTGATACATTACATGCATCCTTAGCATGTCTAATATTCGGTTCACTCTTTCTGTCTGTCTATCCGTTTGAGGGTGATAGGTTGTGCTAAACAACAATTTAGTCTCAAAACCAAAAGCTTGAAGTAAATTTTGTGTCTCTGTCAAATATAATCTCCTTAGGCATGCCATGCAGTCTCAATATCTCCTTCATGAATATGTTGGCAATATCTATTGCCTTGCAGGTTGAGTTGATAGGAACGAAGTGAGCAGACTTGCTCAGTTTGTCCACCACTACCATGATGGCATCATTCTGCTTGGACAATTTTGGTAATCCGGTGATGAAATCCATGGAGATGGTTTCCCATTTCCATTCTGGAATTGGTAGAGGTTTTAACAACCCTGTTGGGTTCCAGTGTTCTGCCTTAACTTGCTAGCATTCTAGACACTTAGCTAGATGGTCAGTTGTGTCCCTTTTCAATCCAGGTCAATAGAATTGTTTCCTAGTGGTCGTGATCATTTTCTAATAATCAGGATGACCAGTATATGGTCTCTTGTGTAGTTCATCCATTATGAACCTCTTTAAGTCGTCACAACTTGGAATATACAATTTTTTTTTGTAGGTCAGCAGACCTTCATCCAGCATCTGATAGCCTTCATACTTAAGTACTGTGGGCTCTTGCTTTAGATATTATGTCACGGTCTTGAAAAAAATATTTGTTTCTTTTGCATTCCCAACTCTCTCCCTGGCATCCGTTTCACTGGTGCTTACTACTGCCAGGTGAATCATTTTCACACTTTTGCTAAGGGCATCGACCACCCTATTTTCCTTTCCTTTGATGTGTTTGATTTCAAAATCAAACTCACTAAGGAGAGCCATCCACCTAGATTGTCTAGCATTGAGTTTCAGTTGATCAAACAAGTGCCTCAACCCACAGTGGTATGTCATAAGTACAAATATCCTACCCATGAGGTAATGCCTCCACATTTTTAAAGCATGCACTATGAAAACCAACTCTAGATCATGGGTCATGTAATTGATTTCATGCTCATTCAATTTTTTGGATTTGTAGCAAATTACACGTCCTTCTTGCATAAGGAATCCTATGAGTCCTTCCTTACAGGCATCTGTACACACAAGGAAGTCATCATCAGGGTCTGCAATCTTCAGCACGGGTGCATGGGTTAGAAGATATTTCAGTTCTTGAAATATTTCTTCACATTCTAATGTCCAAGCGAATTTAACCCCATTTTTCTGAAGGGCAGTGATTGGGAAACCAATCTTGGAAAATCCTTTTATGAACCTTCTATAGTATCCTGCTAATCCCATAAAGGACCTGATATTAGATACATCCTTTGGGGTTGGCCATTCCATGATAGATCCGATCTTGTTAGGGTCTACTGCCACCTCTTCTTCGGAAATAACATGGCCTAAGTAATGTACTTTCTTCTGGAAAAAGTCACAGTTGCTAAACTTAGCGTAGAGTTGATGCTCTCTTAGTACTTGAAGAACTAATCTAAGATATTCTTCATGCTCCTCTCTGTTCTTGGAGTATATTGGGATATCATCAATGAAAATCAATGCAAATCTGTCTAGGAATTTGTTGAGTACATTATTCATCAAGCACATAAAAGTGGCGAGGGCATTGGTTAGTCCAAATGGCACCACCACAAATTCATAGTGACCATATCTTGTCCTGAATGTTGTTTTGTGGATGTCTTCATCCTTGATTCAGACTCGATGGTATCCATACCTTAAGTCAATCTTCGATAAAATGGAAGCACCCCCTAATTGAAAACAAGTCATCGATTCTTGGTAAGGGATACTTGTTCTTTATGGTTGTCTTATTGAGTTGTCTATATTCTATGCACAGTCGGAGTGTGCCATCTTTCTTTTTCACAAACAAGACGGGCGATCCCCATGGAGACACGTTGGGTCAGATGTAGCCTTTGTCCATCATCTCCTTTAGTTGTAGCTTGAGCTCAACTAGCTCTAGTGTACTCATCCTATAGGGCGTTCTAGACACTGGCACTGCTCCTGGTGCAAGTTCTATGGAGAATTCAATGTCTCTTCTTGGAGGTAGACCCGATACCTCTTCTGGAAACACATATTTATACTTTCTTAATATGGAGTGTTCCTCTAGGTTTGGTTTGTCATCCTCAACATATTCCAACACTTGTATTGCATATAGAGGACATCCCTTTCTCCAATACTTTTTCATTTGAAGGACTGATATTCGTCTCACTGAGATAGGCCTCTGAATCCTTTGGAGGGTTATTTTTCTCCCTTCTTCATTCCAAAGTCTTATGGTAACATTCCAACTTGGTTTTATAAGTGTCTAACCAGTCCATACCAACCAACAGGTCATAAGATCCTAGGGGAAGTATGTTAAGGGTTGCTTGGGTGGGAAATCCATCCATAATGAATTGGCAAGCTGGTATGACCTATGCTACCTTTCTTTTGGCTAGTTGTACCAACCAGGGCTTTACATGTCTAACTGGTTGCAGTTTGCACTTATCAATAGTATGAGGGGCCACATAACTCAAATTAGAACCAAGGTCAATTAAAATATAAACTAGACGGTTGGCGATCATACCTTCCATCTCCACCACTGAAGCTTGGTAGTCGGCTTGTTTATTATCCAATGCTGCATAAATCTATGGCATGCTCCTAGCCACATCATTGAATATGGTAGCTTCTTGGATATTGTAGACTCGCCTATTGTTTTGTTGTCTGTGTGAAAAATTCCTCAATAGATGTTCTTCTCCACAACCCCAACATTTCAAGGGTTCTTTCTTTGGGTTATCGGTCTTTCTTGGGGTTGCTCCAAAATGTTTTTTTCCACTTTGGGAGGGTAAATTTTGTTGATACACACTTCTAGTAGGAAGGCTCATCCTAGAACCCTTCCCATAGTTATTAAATCTTGAGGATTTAAACCCCTTCTTCTTGAAGCCCGAACTACTCTTTTTCTTCCAGTCCTCGCGAGGTTCTATCTGACTCTCGAGCTGTTCATAACAATACCTTGCATTTCAGATAGTGTCTTATAAGGTCATTGGCTCGTCAAACTCAATCCTATCCCGATAGGTCTGAGGTAACTCCGGGACTTCAGAGTCTTGGAGTTCCAGTCACTTCACCAACCACTTTGGCTAGGAGGGCACATACCATGGGTTGACATGTAGGAGGGCCAGGGGTGACATGTGCCACATTCCAATAGGCATATAGGGTCTACAAAAAGCACAAATCAAGATGACACGTGGCACATCGGTCATGGGTCCACGTCACCCTGGTGATGTCGACTTGCCATGTCATGCCAGACTGACATCCTTCTAACACCTCTCAGATCTCATGGTCTAGACCCAGCCATGTGTATCCATAGATCCACGACTAACGTTACTTCACAACTTCGGCCTTCGAGAGTTTTACGATGCAAACTCCTCTTTTCTCCCGAAGTTGGTCAGCACCAAGATAACCACAGCCCAGATCTGATGGTTAGGAAAAGTCCCAAAGCGTCCTCGAATCGACAACTCTCGTTACTTCGGGCTTTAGAGCTTATCGACACGCCACACCTCAAATTCTCGGAGTGCCCAATCTCCGGACTAAAGGATCTAGCGCCATGTGTCCCCTAGATATCGAGGACTGAGAGGGATCCTGAAGAATCTGGGGATCAACGGTCCTCATTACTTCGTGACTTTGGCCTTTGGGGAGTTTTGCGTTACAACACCCCTGTCCTCCCGAAGCTATCAATGCCGGGATGACTACATCGTGAATCCTATGGCTAGGAAAGAACCTAAAGGATCCCTAGATCTATGGTCCTGGTCACTTCACGGTTATGGACTTTGGGGGTTTTGGGATTTACTGCCACACCATTCTCCTGAAGCAGGACTTCGCCGAAGTACTGTGTGTGCGTGCCTCCTCCTGAATGATCAGATGGTAGGCGGGGCTCCTAATGATCTCCCCCAAATCTATGGCTCTCCTTTACTTCGTAACTTTGACGTTCGGGGAGTTTGATGCTATGGCATCTCCATTATCTTGAAGTGGTACTCCATCGAAGTCGTTCTAGTGTAGATCCAACGACTTAGGAAACCTTCGAACATTCTCGATCAGTGGCTCGCGCTACTTCGCGATGGGGAGTTGGATCCCGATTTAATCGGTAAGATAGGTTCCTCTAACCACTAGGGAAACCGCCCAACATCGGTCGACCTTACAGGTAATCGCGACTCTCAGTCAACTTCGACTGGTTAGCGACTTTTTGGGCTGACAATACTCTGAAGCCCCGGAATTTTAGAGTTCTGAAGCCAGAAGGACTTAGCTCCCTTAGGCTTAGCACAAGGTTTATGGGTGTTAGTCACATGGGTAGTTCTAAACTCTCACGAGTTAAACATATCTTCCTCATCATGAACTTGCTACGGACTTGGACATGGTTCCCCGGTTGCGCAACAAGGATTCTGTAGGAGGTATCCTCTCCAGACTGACAGGGTCATATTGGTGCAGTGCTTTCTATCCTAGCCCTCCTACAGGTTTACGTCTCGAAGGCTAAACTAGGGCATATAAATGATCAATCAAAACATAAGTCCACAAGAAGGTAATTACATACACAGAACTTGATCATTCAATACAAAGATCACTCTTAGATGTATAAATACATACATTCATTCATTACTCCATTTCAAAATACAAAATATGGAAATACTTATCAGAACTAGAAATCGTGATGTGACTGCTGAAAGGGGTGCCTATTTCCACCCAACCATAGACTCAGTCACTCCTAACGGATTTACCACTGGCCACCCCCGAGCTAGACCACGTTGCTCTAAGAGATAATCCTTTCTTTCGGCTCAACAACAGTCAGGGACATAGGTTACTCTCCTCCTCCCACAGGATATTGGCAACGGGTTTTTTCTATACCAAGAAAGGAGGCTTGCCTGAGTACTTCCTCAGTCACTCATCACCCTCATTTATCAGCGTGTATCATAACCCTGCTAGCCACATCCTGCAACCAAAACATGTTTGTTTCTCAGTTCTTCCTCGAACTTGAGAGCTTAGTCTCTCTTCTCTGCTTCTCTTCGCATCTCCCCTCCTCTGCCCACCACGCCTTCCTTTCTTGCCTTCCTCAGCAATATTGCGTGTGGCCCAAATTCCCAGTTCGTGGCCAGGTCCCAAATCCTTTCAGATGGGTGCTTTTCCCCATCCCCTCATTAACTCTTGAGGAGGTCTTCCACCCACCAACCTGACTGTAATTCATTTCTGGGTCAGAGAACTGTTCTGGTCCTAAGCAATTAAATCTAGCAAGGTATTGGTCTGGTGGGGGTTATCTCAACCATTCCTGGTTCCCCTCACTGTCTCTTTCATAACATATGTGGTCTATCTTCGCAAACCCCCCTTTCAGTAATTATGCAACACTTATCCATTTTCTATTAATAACGGAAATTACATTCATTGACCTTTTATACAAAGGTTCATCAAATCAAACATTCACGCATATCGATTTTGCCATAGTCTCTTGGCCAATATAGTTATGTTTACAAACTGGGGGAAACAATGGTGTTACAGGAAGTGCATAAATCTTAGGACTCTTGCATGATATACATTTAAAAGGTTTGGGCTTATAAAATATGAATCTCTTTGGGGCACAATACATGTGGCATAAACCGTTTTCCCATGAGATTAGATTCTTAATATTTCTTACAAAGGAATTCAACAATCATTGGGTGTTAACTTCAATATCCTATATCTCATGATACAAACCTCCAAATCTAGAAAAAACAAGCTTCGTGGAAAGCTACTGAGGCATAAAATTCATTCACAAGATCACCATGGGGTGGAAAATAATGATGATTTGTGTTTGGCCCAATTGACTTGTGTTTCCATATTAGAGATCATAGTCATAATGCCAAAGTTAATGAAGAAAGTGACAAACAAGTGGAAGATTTCAAAATGCATAAGTTTGCTAATAGTTTTAGTTGTAAACAACACTAGCAAGGACCATTCCCAAGATCCTTCCCATGCCACAATTAAAAGGAACATCCATTAAATGAACTACAATCAATTTGAGTGACAACTCTAAGAAATTAAAGGGGAACTTCAATTGCAATATTTTTTTAGTGCTATAAAGACTTTGAAAGGGGAAAAACATTGCATAGAATGGCATTAACAAGAGAAACTGGTAGAACCAATTCATGGTTTGAAGATTAATGAGAGTATTAATAAAGGATATTTTGAGTACATTATTAGGGAACTGCACCATAGGATTCATCACTTGGGTACTCAAGTCAGTTCCTTTCAGTTTTTGTCCACTTTCCTATTGTATAAAATCCTTGTTTCTTCTACAAATCTTGTGAAAATTCAAATCATATGTGTTGTAAGGCCTTGGTTGCTTGAGGAAGCAATTTGTGGGTATGCTACCTTTGGAAATCAAGTTTTGAGTGTTGTTTTGAATAATGCAAAACATCAAAGTCTTGTATGCAAGATTCAAATTGTGTTTTCATGTAATCAATAAATGAAGATTTTCTATCATGTTTGAATTTAATGTGTGATTATGTTCTTCATAAGATTTTTTTTAAATTGTTGGATTCATGAATAATTCCTAGTACATTTTCTCTAATATTGTCCATCACTTAAACGAGACTTCCCTACTCTTAAGTTTGTGGAAAATTATGTTTCTTTAAAAATTTATGTGTCTCCCACCTAAATTATATGCATCATTTTGTCTAGGATAAAGGTTCTCCATGGATATGCAAACTTGTGAAGTTGTGCTTAATAGCTTATTAATTAATAAAAAAAAGACCTTGAGCAGTCCACTTATTCCTAAGGATACTTCTACGGGTTGGTTCGATGGAGCTGGTCAACAAAGTGGAGCTATGAGTGGCGCAGGTGGAGTGATTAAAATCAACACCAACTCTAGCATCAGATGAACTCTTTGCTATGGCCCATGCACCAATACAAAGGTAGAACTTTTGGGTGCCTGGGCTACGCTACACTTGGCCTCGAGACATAATGTTGAAAATCTTCACTTGGTTGGTGACTCTAAAGTCATCATTGACCGGTTGAACAATCATGGTAAGCTACATCCAATCACTCTCCTAGCTTGGAAAGATAGAGTCAAATCCCTTTTTCAACATTTCAAGAAACTCTCTTTCTCCCATTCCTCCCAGGAATTCAATAAGGAAGATGACTTGCTATCTAAATCAACTTTAAAAAAAAAGGGCAGGTGTTCTCTCCTTTAACCATTGGCAGGATGGTCATGAGGGACCCACATTTTCTATAAAAATATTCTAGGACTGGAGGACCAGGATTGCAGGAAGCCTTCAACATTTTCGCATATTACTTTTTACTTTTTTTTGTCAGCAACAATCTCATGCTTCATTCACAAATTTATGAAATGACTCTTCTTTTCCATTGACTTGAGGCAGCTATTGTATCCATACTCATCATTTCTATATGATCATTGGTTGTTTGGATTTGTGATCATTATAGGCGATTGAGGTAATTGAATCTGATCCATTAATGATGTAATTGATGTAAGAACATATTATATTTCAAATATAATTGAGAAATTTTTTCGACTGGAAAAAAAACTTATTAATATGTGAAATATTTTCTCTCCTTTTTCTTTTTACTTTTTTAAATCTTTACATTTTGTGAGTTTAGCAATATCTAGTTCACTAAGAAATATCATTACTATGTTGAGGATTACCCTCATTAGCTCAAGTATCCTTCCTTTGAGGCCAAGGGTGGGGAGACATTTATCTCTAATTTATATTTTAACATCATTCTTTCACTAAATTAACATCTTAGAGACAAAAATAGTAAAACCCACTTTAATAACTTAACATGGAGATTGTTAAATTTAAACAATTTACAAATGGTTGAGGTTTTATGTTCATCAAACTTTAAACTTAATACTACCACAATCAACAAAGAATCTTCTTCATAATGTTATGATTAAGTAAAATTAAAATATAAATAATTAATAATGAAATGATATAAAACATTATTGTAAATGTAAAAGATGAAATAAAAACATTTAAAATAATAAATTAATAATAAAAAGCAATAAAAACATGATTTAAAATATGAAGAAAACAAATGAATGCACAATATGCTTTCCTTATGTATATATGGTTTGAAATTTTCATTTATTATTCATATTATATAAAAATTTATATACAATATGCTTTCCTTCTTGTATAGTTTGAAATTTTCATTTATTATTTATATTATATAAAAACTTATATACAATGTGTAATGATAGAAGTGTTTACTCTAAATATATGGATTCAAAATTTTTAATATAATTTTAAAAAATTATTATTATATTGTTTTTCATAATGATCAAAATATTTATTTAAAATATATAAATTCAAAATCTTGTTAATAATGATGAAAATATTTATTTAGAATATATAAATTTAAAATCTTTATCATAATTAAAAAATAATAATTCAATATATCCCACTGCAAACATTATCATTTCAATATCTATAAAAATAATGTATGCGATTTAACATATAATAAAAATAATAAAAACATTTTTAAAATAATAAAACAATAAATACATGCACCTTCCTTTCCTTTTTGCATGTTTAGAAACTTTTCATTTATTAGATATATATATTAAACGGAAGCCCATATACAATCTGCTCTCTATAATGATGAAAACATTTACTTGAAACTTGTACATTCAAAATCTCAAAATCTTTGATATAATTTTAAACCAATCATCCAATATATCCAACTACAAAATGTATCATTCCAATACTAATTAAAAATCATATAATTTTAAACCAATCATCCAATATATCATTCCAATACTAATAAAAAACATATAATTTTAAACCAATCATCCAATATATCAACTACAAAAGTTATCATACCAATATCAATAAAAATCATGTATACACATTATCAACTCATAATTAAAGACATTATTATAATATTAGCTTTTCCCTAGTGGTCCCAAACCCAAAAAAAAAAGGTTTGTAGGTGTAAAAAAAATTAGGTTTATAGTTGTAACCTCTTGCCATAGCAATGTAGCCTCTGGTTAATTTTAACTAGATCAAGCCAAAGTAAAATACATGATGATTTCAAATACACAATGCCAAAATATTAAGATTGATATTTTAAGCCAACCATGATATTCAAGTATTTCCTTAATAAATAATAATATTTTAATCTCAATTATTTTCTTAATAATTAAAAATATTTTAATATTAATAAGTCAAAAGTGATGATGTTTTATTGAATTTAATGAAAGTTTACAAACATTAAAAAATAACATTTTAGAACCTTCCATATACAGAATCTACCGTATCAATAAATGTAACTAGGAGAGAGGGGAGGGGATTGGGCACTAAAACTTAGTACAAAAGTGCACGACGTTGTATAGACAACTTTGTATTAAAAAACTAAATGATTTCATCCCTATGAAATTAGAGCACATGGGTTTTGTTATCTATTTGTGTTTGAAAGGGAAGTGGACTCGGGGTGCATTGAGATTCCCTGCCATAATCACGTGGTGTGATTGCAATATTTACACATAATTAAAGTCCCCCATACATTTCCCCATAAAATCTCTCCTTTTTTCAAAAAGAAATATTATTTCCCAACACCCAAGCAAGAAAGGATAACCTCCCCGTAGACAAAATAATTAGCTGCCCATAAAGGTAAAGATTACATAAAAATACTGAAAAGATGAAAAGATTTCCCATTAGAAAAATGAGTCCTGGGGGCCCTACTCTCAAGAAAGGTCCCTTTTTGGGGGAATTTGTTACTTTATATTAAAACTTTCCAAGTAGATTAAGACAGAAAGAGCCCTAACCATGGTTTGCAATTATTTTAACTTTAGTTGGGTACATTCATTTTTTTTTTGTGGGATGTCTATGTCGCGAGGTTCTGAGTGAGTGGCAATTGTTTGCAGGCTTTATCGGAGCTAACAAGTTCTATAAATTTAAGCTCTTCATCCAACTTTTTTATAGGGATGTGGCCCGGGCCTTTATTAGTAACTTTGATTTAAGTATTTAAACTTTTTATAAGTAGAATTAATGAATGAATTGGGTTATGGCTGGTTGTGGGATAATTTAAAATATATATATAGTTTTAGGTAGAAAATTTGATAAAAATTGAGTTGACTAGTATAGTTGTATCAGCAGAAGTTTTCAAGGCATAGGTCCTCCATGTTTGCAGGGTTTTGAGGGTTTTTAAAACAATCATATACTTTGAAAAACCCTGAAATACCTAGAACATTTTGAATGTCTTTAAAGTCACTAAGAATTTAAAAATCTTAAACATTTAAAACTATGTTTTTTATAGATTTTTTTGCTTTATTAGATTTTAATAAAAATATTTTTTTTCAAATATAATATATTGCAAAATTATAAAATTGTATTTAAGATTTTAAGTGAAAATTAGTTTAAGATTTTTTAAAAAGTTTAAAACTTCTTGACACTACATTGATTAAAATTGTATTTATGATTTTAAGTGAAAACTAGTTTAAAGTTTTTTAAAAAGTTTAAAACCTCTTGACACTACATTGATTAAAACCTCTTGACAGGATTTAAATAAAGGGTTTTTTTATGATTGATGAAGATGTTTACACATCTTGATAAAGCTACATTAATCAAATATATATATATATATATATTTTCCAAAGATTTAATAGTTTTAAATCTAGATTAGTTTATCTCTGATGTTATATTGATTATAGATTTAGATGAAAGTTAAATTAGGATTTATTTAAGGGTTTAAATATTTTTACTTGTGGTTTATAAATATAAATTAAAGTTAGTTTAAGATATTTTTAGAGGTTTAAAACATTGTACTATTAGAATGTATTATTAAGGATTTAGATTAGGATTAATTTAAGATTCTTGGTAAATGAGTAACAGATTTAAATTAGGACTTGTATACATCTTAAAATATAATAATTAGGAGTTTAGATCAAAGTTGGTTTAGAATTAAGAGTCCAAATATCTTTTTAATGATTAATTTAATTTTTTTTTTCAAAGTATGGTCTTCCACTTATTTTAGATTTAAGGGGATTGTGATCAAATTTTAAATGTGTCTAGGTCTTTTTTCACTTAAGGATTTAGATTGGGTGGATTGTCATCAAATTTTAAAATGCAAAATAAAATAAGTGGAAAACTTAAATAAAGGGTATAACCCATGACCGGAAACATTAGTGTATAATGTTTACGGAAAGTAATTAAAATGCATTAAGGAGAAGAATTTGTGTTTTTACAATGATCGAAGATGTTTAAACGCATTCAAATGAAATTTTACCTTACAATCATTTCAAAATCCGAATCTTTCACCATCATGTTAATCCTGGTCGATCTTTAAACGTATTCGAATGAAATTTTACCAAACAATCATTTGGAAATTCAAATCTTTCACCATCATGTTAATGCTGGTCGATACTGAAGATGCATCAGTTGAAAGAGGCTGGCGTTTTAAGAACGAATTGAATTCCAGGTCAGATTACCTTATAATTCAGTAAAGTAGGTATTTGTACGACAGCGACTTAAAGATTGTGGAAAGGTTTAATATATTTAGACGCTACGCAATATTTAGACCACGACAGCTTCAAGATTCTCCCGAAGGTCTAAATACTCATCACACTGTATTGATCCAGGATTTAGATCAAATCCAAAGATTAAGCTGTACTTTGGAATTCCTCCATAGGATTAAATACACTCCCGCTATTTAAAAGGTCGCTTTTGGTTGCTTTTAAGAAGTCATTATCATAATAAGCAAGTTCTGCCCACGTGAGAAAGGAGTACCAGAAAGGATGGGGGACATAGATCAGGGCAGGCGCCAGCCAGTCAAAATTGAAATTCAATTAAAAGTTGACCTGATTTAAAACAGGTGTCCGGCTCACCATCGGTACAAAATTCTGAGGTCGGTGGGAGGGGGGTAATTAGGTGGCCCTTCGCTTTCACACTAGTGAGATTTTTACCATACCTGCTGCAGCCCAATATGGCAAATCCACGAGTTAATCACACGTAATAAAAATTTCATATTCATCGGGGGGTGAGACAATTAGCAGAGTGATTATTGTTATTAAAATTTGCGTCCTCTTCTGCACTGTCCAAAAGCCTTTATTATTCTTAGGGCCACTGGAGGAAAGAAAAACGAAAAGAATTTAGCCGTTTTTGGAGAAATACAGTGTGGATTCTCGCTCGCTTAAATCCTCTTAGGATCCTGTTTCCTGGTGTCCACAGGCTTGTCTCTATGATCCAACAGCCATGGAAAATATCAGAAACGATACTCAAACTGGAAGCTGAGGACGTAATAACACAGGATCGGTTCTGGGTTTGGACTGGCGAGAGTTTTTTCCAGGTATGGATTCGACTTGAGGAGCCCAGGAGTTTCGATCCCGCGACTAAAAATTAGGTACTTGTTATTTTCTTATGTGCCTGAAGGCTATGGCGGTCATGGCTTCTGCAAACAGTAGTGCTATTAGGAAGCAGCTGGAATCAGTTGTACAAAGCATACAGTGGACTTACTCCATCTTCTGGCAGTTATCAAATCAGCAGGGGTATGTTATGGCTTTTTTATTTTTTATTTTGGTGTTGTTTTGAGGTGATGCCAAGGCATTGAGCTAATGTGGGTCTCTATGGAACTATTTTTTTTGGGGGGGTTGTTTCAGAGTGCTGGAATGGAGCGATGGGTATTACAATGGCGATATCAAGACGAGGAAGACTGTCCAACCCATGGAACTGAGCAACGAGGAGCTCTGCCTGCAGAGAACTCTGCAATTGAGAGAGCTCTATGAGAGTTTGTCTGCTGGGGAGAGCAATCAACCCGCCAGAAGGCCTTGTGCTGCTTTGTCGCCTGAAGATCTGACGGACACCGAGTGGTATTACTTGGTCTGCATGTCCTACACTTTTGCCCCTGGCGTAGGGTACGTGGCTTCGATCCTCCCTCCAACTCTCTGTATGTAAGCATAGGAAATGGAGTCATACACTTATCTGTGGTTTTTTGGAATAGCTTCATTGGAAATAGAGTCAGGCATCTTGGATGAAATAGAGTGGGAGACATCTGTCTTGTGACACCCTGGAATAGCAAGCTTTGTAGGAACTGGAGTCACATAAGCTTTTCTTTTGGCATCTTGAAATAACTTAATAGAAAATGGAGTCTGTATTTTGAAATAACTTAATAGAAAATGGAGTCTGTATTTTGGATGGAATAGCTTCATAGAAAATGGAGTGAGTTCCACCTATTCAAAATAGCTTCGTAGAAAATAGAAAATGGAGGCAAATACATGGCTTTTTGGAATAGCTTTATAAGAAATGGAGTCAAATAAGCTTCTTGGAATATCTATAACTTCATAGGAAATGGATTCCATTACACCTATCTTCCAGTATCTGAGAATAGCTTCATAAAAAATGGAATCCCCTAGGCATGGATTCCATTGCACCTATCTTCCAGTATCTGAGAATAGCTTCATAAAAAATGGAATCCCATAGGCCTATCTTAGGACTTCTTAAAATCACTTTTACCACTATAAAATCTCCTCTAAAACTTAAATCTAGAATGGAAGGTATCAGCAACTCTGAGAAATGTGGATGTTTTCATTCTAGAGTGTTTGGCAGAGATCGTTTTCTGATTTTTCTGTCTACTGATCATAAATATTATCAGGCCGAAGGAAGGATCGAAAACAGTATTATCAAGCCGAAGGAAAGATTGAGTTATTGTCCAGGGGAAAGGGAAGTTAGTGGAGAAAATTCCTCCCGCATGCAAATTCTTTCATCTCTGGTCATTGACGTTCAAACGTTCAATTTTTTCATCATTAGCCGGTGTGCTCTTGCTTGGAGAGTTCCCCACGCTTTGCTATTGTGATATTTTTCTAGAATATATTTATTATCAGTCTGGCGAATTCATGATGGGGCCGGTGACAATCCAAGCTCTGCTTAGTTTTTCAGGGTTGTCATCAATCAATCGTTTGCTCGTCTTTGTTCGCCATACGTGTTGGGATCGTACTCGTTAATTATTTTCTTTTTTAAACAGCAACATGGGAATAAAAAATTTAAATGACGTAGATACTTTTGTCAAAACCCACTCTCGAGAAACATGTGCACGAGTAAAATGGGACCAGGCCCCCGCCTTCCCCGTCCTGAACGTAGAACGTTTCGAGTTGGTGTAGGTCCACCCTAAAAAATGTGCAGAGAATGGTTAGTCGAGCGGACGTGCGTATTATAAGCTATTCTGATCCATGTACTGCATTTTTCCAAATGTATTTTATTTTTCGCATCGGGTCTACTTATTCCAAGGGAGTTTACCACAGAGACGGTCCGTGTTGGCGTGGTTTAAACTTTAACAAAATGCCTTTCTTTCTATGTTTTTTCCCAGGATTTTGGCTGTTGTAATTTCAACCTTTCAAATTTACAATTTTAACAACTTTAAACTGTTATTTAATATCTTTGGGGGGTTTCTGAGTTGTTCAAATTTTTGCGTTGCCGAATAAAAATGATCAAAAACTGAGTGTTTTAGTTATCTTTATGATCTTTTATAATGTTTGAAAATTGTGTAATTTGGTCCTCCGAAGAGAAAAGTTAACTGTGTTTTGATAGATATCATGACATGGGAGTGTTTAGGATTGAGAAACAGATTGATAAATGCACTGAGTCGGGATGTTTTGCGCATTAATCTGTCACGAGAGTGTTATGGGCATACAACGGTTTCAGCACTGTAACATGAATGGCATGAAGTTCGTTGTTTGAATGGTAATAGCTTGGGCTCAAGATTTCACATATCGATGGAAATAGCTTGGGCAGAAGATTATAGCATAACAATTTATTCTCCAAAGATCCATGAACAGTACTAGGCTAAGTATGGTTTCTGAGGATGAAAACTTGGAACTAATGATGGTTGTCAAACTACATATTTATGGTTTAAACGCTATTAAACGCTCTATATATTATAATAGAATATACTATTACACCGTTAGTACTCGTATGAAAAAACCATTTTTGTTCCCGGTAAAGGTTTCATGGTATTCACCTGTCAAGTCATGTACAGTCTGGAGCATTGATTGATTCCATTCTTTTTTCAACAGTTTCTTGGTCATATATTTCTTCCGAGTTGATGGTTTTTTCCTACATACAACTGTATAGATGGAATCTTCAACGCACAAGTGGTCAATATTTTATTAAAGATAATGTATCTGAAAGATTAAAATTTGGTTTACATCAATTCCACCTAACCACCTAAGGTTAAACCTGTCACCTCACTAAAACCATGATCCTTCTGTGAAAAACGGAGGTCAATAGGGGTTCGGGATTCGGCCATTACAAATGCCAAACACCAATACACAACAACTCCCGAATCGCTAAAATGCAAATGGAATGTGGGCCCGGTGCTTTTCGGGTTTCGGGGTTTGCAAACCCTTGATTCAAAACAACGCGCAACTTCAATCGCCGAATTGTGAAATG
>JASDQU010012327.1:33585-48616 GCA_032191745.1 Picea mariana
GTTTCCCCCTCGAAGAGGCCCGTGAACACTACTTTCAGATTCAAAGTGTTATTTTTGTTGTTATTCTTATATCATTTCAGTGTTATTGTGGTGAATGTTCTAGTTATATTGTTTTTATTCTTCCATTACTAGCATTTTATTTTTGTTCTGCATACATTTTATATCTGGTATATTACATATTCCCTTGGGTTAAGCCCTCTAGATTAGCCCCTCTTTCCTAGCCTCTCAGTCCCATCCCTTTCCCTACCTAGTGGAGCTTAGTCACCCATCACTCTTTCTTCGTGGTCAGTCTACACATAGCGATGTATAATTTTTATTAATGATTTGCATAATTACATATACAAAAATCAAGCTTATTGGCCTTAACATCTAGGATATTTGGCCTATAACACATAAACCTACCAGCTTATCAACACTCGACTCACCATCCTACAAACATCAGTACATTTCTCAGGGCTCGACCTAGGGTATTAGACCTTCAATACGCACTCTATGCTCCAAGGGTGCCACTCACCTATGATTCAAATTTTAACTACGTGGCGTGCCCTTCAAGACACACTACGTGCTCCAAGGGTGTCACTCGCCTTTGACTAGTTTTGGTAGTTTTCCAACTCTTGGAGTCAATACCCCATTCAGGGGACTTTGTGAGAGAATAAGGGCCTCTAAGAAATAATGACCCTGCCTTATTGTGTGCCCCTTAGAATCTTCGTGAGAGACTATCTCACTCTGCCCTCATGACATCATGGATCTCTTGAACTAAGTAATGTTTAACCTACAATTCGAGCCACGATTGGAGTGCTAGTAGGTTGTGACATGGTTGCTACCATACCTCTCCCTCAATATCTGGTTGTTGTGCATGGCCCCTTTACTCCTTATGTGAGTCTAATTAGCAAGAAAACATCATCCTACATCCATCAACAAAACATTGTCAATAATCCATAAACAACATCATAATATACTTGATCATATGTCACATATGCATAAATAAAAATACCCCAACCAATACAATCCACTCCCTAACTCGATCCAGAGTCCAAGGAGGTCCATTGATGCTAGTGGCATCCTCAATCTGTCAATTGTCTTACACACTTAGGGGAAACTCATCAATAACATTTGTAAATACAAAGATATCAAATAACATATCATAATCATCAACATCGTCACAAGAATCCATAAGTGAACAGACATCCATATATTGAAACTGGATCACTTGCACGCAAGTGCCCTCAAAGAATAAGTCAATAACATGTGCTCGCAAGAGAGGGATGTTACATACACCCCCTCTTATTATAAAATTCATCTGAAAGTTTCACAGTATGTAAATGTAGTAAATAAATCATCTGACAAGATTTAAATGTCTAACTATCAAACAAAAATGGAAATTGTTGGCGCATATCATATGCGTTCTTCCAGGTAGTCGAGTGTGGACTATAATTGTCCCATTGGACCTTGATGTGATCGAATGTTTGACTTCATAGATGTCAAATGCGATGGTCCAGAATGCGGATTGGCTCTGCTGTGAGAGCACCCTCGTCCAACACTTGCAAATAACTCATGTCAATCACATGTTTAGGATCACTAACATAATGTCTCAAAACAGATACATGAAAAACATCGTTCATACACCTCAAAGAATCAGGCAAGGCTAGTTGATAGGCCACATGCCCTTTCTTTTACACAGCTTCAAAAGGTCCTACAAACCTAGGAGAGAGTTTAACAACCTTTCCAAACTTGATCGAATTCTTGTGCAGTTTCACCCGCAAGAAGACTCGATCACCAACTTCATAACTATGGTCAATGTGATGCGCATTGGCATAACTCTTCTGTCGATCTTGTGCTTCTTTAATTCTTTGTCTTATTGATTTCATTTGTTCTTCCATTTCTTAGATCGCTTCTGGTCCTACCAGGACCCTATCCTCAAGTCAATCGTAGCTCAAAGGCGTCTGCCACAATTGCTTGTAAATAAACTCAAAGGGTTCCATCTTAATGGTGCTTTGATAGTTGTTGTTGTATGCAAACTCTACCAGTGGTAATAACTCTTCCATCGCTTATGTTGGTCCATCATGTACATACGCAACATATCTTCCAATATTTTGTTCATTCTTTCTATCTACCTGTCTGCCTTCAGGTGATATGTTGTACTAAACTTAAGTTGGGTTCCCAAGGCCTCTTGGAAACTACTCCAAAATCGTCCTGTAAACGTTGATCCTCGATCAAATATTATCCTCTTATGCACACCATGCAATCTCAGAATATCACTGATAAAAAATCTAGCTATGTCTGGCACCTAATACGTTGTATGCATAGGGATAAAATGTTCACTCTTCGTCAGAGTGTCAACTACCATGAAAATCGAGTCATGCCTCCTTGTCGTTAGCGACAATCCAACAATAAATTACATCGAAATGACCTCCCATTTCAATTCCAGAATAGCGTGTAGTTGTATTAATCCTGTTGTATGTATATGTTCATCCTTCACTTGTTGACATTCCAAACACCTCACCACGTAGTTAACTATGTCAGTATTCATGCCTTTCCATAAGAATAAGGGCTTAAGGTCTTCCCTCATCTTCATGACTCCTGGATGAGCCATGCTCACTGCTCTATAAGATTTGTTTAAGATCAATCTTCTCAACTCATCATTAGGCGGTATATAAATCCGGTTATTATACTTCATCAATCCTTTGTTGTCCAAAGTATATCCTTCAAACCTAGGTACCAACATGGTGTCTCATATAATATTTTTCGTAACCTCCTTATACCAGTCATCGTCACGTTATATAGTTAGAATCTTTTCTCGAAGATTCGTCTGAAGAGGTGTCACTAAAAATATGTGTGGTCTCCAGACTCTGACTCAACACATCTACCACTCTGTTCATTATTCCTTTTATGTAGGTAATCTCAAAATCGTACTCGCTAAGCAGTTTTGACCAACGACTTTGTCGTGCATTCAAGTCACTTTGCGTAAAAATGTGCTACAAACCAGAGTGATCTATTTTCATCTTGAATTTTCATCCAATCAGGTAGTGCCTCCACACTCTCAGGGCTTACACAATGTCCAACAAGTCCAAATCATGCGTTGCATAGTTCTCCTCATGCTTTCTTAATTTCCTTAAGATGTAAGCAATTACTCGACCATATTGCATCAAGACTCCACCTAAGCCTTCCTTGGATGCATCTGTGCATACCAAGAATTCCTCATCCATGTCGGGAACCTTTAGAATCAACACTATCATTAAAAGCTCCTTGAGCCTTTCAAATTCTTCCGCGCATTTCTTGGTCCATACAAACTTCTTGTTTTTCTTCTGCAATTACATGATCGGATTCGCTATCTTCGAAAAAACTTCGACGAACTGTTAATAACATCTAGCTAAACCCATGAAGCTACTTACTTCTAGTACATTCATCCACATGGGCCATTCCATAATAGTCTCTACCTTTGTTGGATCCACAACATTGCCTTCGCCATAAATAACATACCCTAAATAATACATCCTCGATTGATAAAAAGGGCATTTCAACAGTTTCCTGTATAATTTGTTCTCTCATAAACACTGTAGTACCAAGTTCAAATGTTCGTCATGTTCTTCCATCGTCTAAGAATCTATCAATATGTCATCAATGAATACTTGAAAAAACTTGTCCAAGTATTTTCGAAACACCCCGTTCATCAAGCTCATGAATACCCCTAGGGCATTTGTCAGTCCAAATGGTAAAACGATAAACTCGTAATGTTTGAACCTTGTCTTGACTACAGTCTTAGGAATGTATTCCTCTTTGATCTATAACTAGTGATATCCCATTCTCAATTTGATCTTTGAAAACACCTTCACGCCTTTCATTTGTTCAAAAAAATCATCTATTCTCAGCAACAAATACTTGTTCTTGATCATCTCCTTGTTCAATTGACGATAGTCAATACAGAGTCTCCATGACCCATCCTTCTTCCGTATGAAAAAAGCAAGCACACCCCAAGGTGACACACTTGGACGTATAAGTCCTAGGTTCAACAACTCATTTAGTTGCATTTTCAACTCCTGTAACTCAGGGGTCGACAACCGATAAGGTGTTCTTGTTATCGGTTCATTTCTAGGTTTTAGTTTGATGGTAAATTCCAACTCTCTTTCGGGTGGAAAACCTGGTAACTCTTCTAGGAACATGTCTGTAAACTCTCGTACTACCACAAGGTTTTCTAATCCTTCTGCCACGCCCTTGTCATTCGGCACTAAGATTGCATATAGCTTACATCCTTTGCACATACTCTTCCGTAGTTGTAGGGAAGAGATGAACCTTAGGGAAACTCTTGTTGATGCTTGAAAGCACAACGTTGGATAATATGCTTGCAAATCATTGCCGAGATTTATTATTTAACTATATTAATGATATACTATTAGGTGGGACCCCTTGTTTAACTTATGACACTATAATGGATATAGAACGAGAAAACAAGACTAAGGTTTTCTCTTTAGTTTTATGAAATAGTTTCAGATTTCATTCATTTTTGAGTTTATTCGAAAGCCTAATTCTCTCGTTGACAACAGGGTCTTATTGTAGACATCAAGGTTCAAGACCGAACCACACTTTTCATACGCTTGTTTTAGAGGTGTTGATTTCTCCATTATAGTCTGTGTATTCTTGTATGTTTGTGAATTAATTTTTAGGGTTGATAAAGGATATCTTGCAGAGTCAAAATGGAAACAGTTTCTGGCAAGTTTATCCAGATTATTAATTTCAGTTTTACTTTACTATTAGATTCTTTTTGTATGGTGTTCATCGGATATCTCTAAATCAGAATTTGTTCCATACCCTCACAGGGGTTTTGTAAAGAGAAAAACACTTTTGGTATCTTAGAATGAAATAAAATCGTATTGTTATTCTGTCTCATACATGTGTTTTTGTGACTTGGTTACTTTTTTACTTTTGATCTCCATGTTTACTTTATCGTAAAATATGCATACATTCCAATATCTTTTATAAATTTTATTTTATATTGCAACATATTTAAATTATAAAATCAGCCTCAGTGCTTGTAATTAATACCTGCAGATTGAGTAAATATTTTGAGGCTATAAACCCTGGGTGACATTCCCAACTATCTTGTCCTAGCCAAGAAATATCTGAAAATGATTGAGTAAGGTAATCCATACCTTTTCCTCAACATTTTTTTGGCAACCATACTAGGGAGATATTCCATATCTCTATGGTTGATTGTATTCACGATTATCTTTGAATATTTTTTCTTTTTATTTATGACTCTTTGACTTATTTTTCTCATGACAATAACTTCTACAATACAACCCAATATTGAACCTGGTCTTAAAGACCATACCAACATTTCCTTGAATTTATTCATTACTATCTTGGAAGCTAAAAATACTTGGGCTGAGATTGAACACTTGTGGGAAGTAATTGAACAAGATATAAGTATCTGTGAACACTGGGAGGCTAGGCAAAGGCATATTAGAAATCAATCGTAGCCCTCCTTTTCCTAAAGTTTTGATCTTCTTTTTCATGTCCTCAAATCCTCACATCTATAGAAGAAGAAGAGGATTGTCTCCTGAATCCACTCCTATCATTGAAATAGGAAGGAGGAAAGACATTTTTTCAACCCAAGGAAGTACTCTAAGGAGAACTTTATCTGATTCAGCTAGTTCACCCTTCTCACCCTCACCCATCATTTTCAAAATGGCATCTGTGAGTGTCTCCAGTGTTAATGGAGGTGCCTCATCATCTCAACCTTCGGCCTTGTCAGTAATTGGTATTATATATAGTCACCAAGTTCCTGTCCAATCTACTACCAACCTTGCTAAGATCATAAAGAAGTACGAGATTTTTTAATTCAAGGAATATGCTACTACCACCTTGTGGCATGTATCCTCTCCCTTGAACCTAGCACCTGCTACTCGTTTGTTACCAAAATTTAAAGATCATCTAACTAGGTTTTCAGTAAATAATACAGTCACTACAAACAAACACTTGGTAGCATTCTCTAATGTGTGTCACAATATCAGAGCTAATGATAATGATACTTGCATGCACTTATTTGTCAATTTTCTTGAATGGAAAGCAACGAATTTTTTTTTTGATATCCATCCTAAGATTATTTCCACTTGGGAATAGTTAGTTTACTGGTTCAAGTCCACTTATAGGTAGTCTAAGGGCCCAGCCGAACAATTACAAGAATATAATAACATTGCATACAAGGATGGTGAGACCATTAAGTCTTTCAACCTTCATTTCACCAAGTTATATAATCAAATCCCTGAACTTATTATCCCCCATAACCAATATGCTTTTATGCATTACTATAATTCTCTACCTTCCCCTTATCGGCATAGGCTTGAAGAAAAATCCATTGAAAATCTTGGTTGTTCTCTTCATACTTGTCTAGAATATGAAGAACAACTAGAAAGAACAGGTCTCCCCAAGGGGGACTCGATTAAACAAACAAACATGTATTCCCTCCTACAACTTGTGCAAGATATGAATAATCGGATGATAGCATATGAATGAAAGGGAAATGTCCCTTCACTTACTCTTGGGGCATCATCTTCTTTCTCAACACCTTTTAGGAATACCAATGAAAACAACTTTCAGCCCAAATCCATCATGTCTCGCAGTTGGTGTAACTTTTGTGAGGAAAATCATGAAGAAAGTACTTGTGAGGTTAAGAAGAGTGCCAGAGATAAAATCTTTGGCAAGAATCCTGAAATCACCATTGTTGTTCTAGATTGGGAAGAACCAGAAGATGTTATGATCATAAACACTAGGAACAAATCCTATGCTTCTAAAGGGAAATATGACCCCCCTCATACTTCTTCTAGTCCAAGCTCATCTTTGCAAGTTGCTATTGTACAAGTTACCAAAACTCCTGACAGTCAAGGAGTTCCCTCCCTTATTCCCTCTTCCAAGTATAACATTATCAACCAATTGGATAATATCAAGGCCTATGCTACTCTTATGGACATGGTTGTCGTCCCTGAACAACAAAAACATCTCAAGAATTTTATGGAAGGAAAATCTTTCTATAGCCAATCTTTCTAAAGAAGCAAAAGAAGAGGATTCCAATGTAAATAAAATAGGTGTAAATAATTTTAGATAACTTGTAAAAAAACCCTCCTTTTTTCATTTCTGTAAAAATTATGGATAAAATAGCCCATTTTTGCTATTTTATCCAAGTGTAATGTCAAAAATCATCATGGAAGAGCTAGGCTTATCATGTACTAATGAAAATTCTAGAAGCATGATCTCTTATAACAGTCTACAATAGTCAACTATAGGTGAAATCAAAGACATGACTTTAGTTCTGTGAGCACATCCTGAAATAAGGACAACCCTCAACATCCAGGTAATCGACATGCCATTAAGTAACTATTCTATCATCTTAGGAAGAGACTGGAAAGCCTTGATAGGTGGATATATTTCACTTGATGCGACACACTTATCCGTTCCTCGGAATGGAAATAATATTATAGTCCTAAGGGAAGGAAGAATCTCAACGTACAAAGAGAGCATTCCACAGCCTAACGTAAACTACGCCGAGGAAGACTTAGGAGTGTACCACATCTTTGCGGATGAGGGTAAAACTACCCTGGAACAAATTGATCTAGAAGATGGTATGTGGCACATGCACTTCGATGGATCATGCTCCAATGAAGGTAATGGAGCTGACATTATCTTATACTCACCTATAGGTAAAATTCACAACTTTTCTTATAGGTTACAATTTTCTTGCACAAATAACATCACCGAGTTTGAAGCATTATTGCTAGGCATTGAAAATGATTATAACTTAGGTTGTAGACACCTTACATTTTTGGGGGACTCTGAACTTGTTGTGAACCTTGTATGTAAAATCTAATCTCCTAGCAATAAGTTGATGAAAATCTATACCCAAGTTGTTTGGACGCTTATCTCGAACTTATTATCATTTAACATCACTCATGTTAAAAGGGAACTTAATTCAATGGCTGATGGATTAGTTGTATTTGTAGCATCTCCCACTCGGCAACTGTTGCCTCAAAGACCTAATTATACTTTTCAATATTTATATCATCCTCGCATGCCTTTTTGCTAATCTAATGCAGGTGCCACCTTCCAAAGAGCTATAAAGATAGCTTTTGATGATCTGATCGGTAAGATTATCCAGGTTTATCTTGATGACTTGATTGTTTATTCAAAGAACCGATTAGATCATTTTGATCATCTTAGAAAAGTTCTCCTGAGATGAAGACAGCTTGACATTTCTTTAAATCCTTCTAAATACATTTTTTGTGTTACCAAGGGCAAGCTTCTTGGACATATTGTCTCTGATTTAGGAATAAGCATAGATATCAAAAGGATTGTTTCTATTCTGAACCTTCACACCCCCACTTCCAAAAAGAAGGTTCAAGCCTTTATGGGCATTATCAACTTTGTTCGCAGATTTGTTCCTGACTTTTCTTTAATGGTCAAACTGATTCATAATCTTCTAAAGTAGGATCGCTCCTTTTCTTGGACTTAACACGTCAAATTTTTTTTTGTAAGGATTAAGAAGGCAATTAGTTCCGCACCGGTTTTGGGGAAACCGGACTTTGATAAAGATTTTATTGTATACACTAATGCCACTGAGGAAGCATTTTCTGTTATTCTCTTACAATGTGATGACTAGAATAACACAAAACCAATAACTGACATGAGTCAAAGCTTATCAAATGATGAATTCAAGTATTCTTATATCAAAAAACAATCTTTTTCTCTTGTTAAAGTTGTGGAAAATTTTTACCACTTTATCCTAGGCAAGAACACATAGTAAAAAGTCCCTTTGCCTACTGTCAAGTTTTTTCTTTCACAGACTTATCTTTTAGGGAAACTTGCACATTGGCTTGCCAAAATCCAGGATCATTATTTAACCATCATGACTTCGAAAAAAATTAAGGGAACATACTTATCCCTTCACTTAGATCAACATGCTGAAGCAAGTGAAGAAATTGACAATAAGGATAATCCTCTTTCAACATTGTTTTATATTGAGAGTCAAACCCTTTCTATAGCTGAACATCCCTGGTATAAAAATCTGGTGTATTACTTGCAATATCATAAATGCCCAGATGACTTAGATACTCATCAAAGGAGAAGGCCTTGTCTTGAATTTTCTAGATATATTATTTTAGGAGACTTTTTGTTCAGGACATCTGTTGATGGTATATTACTTTGATGTGCGAATAATGAGGAAGCACATAAATTGTTATAGGAAACTCATGGATCTTCAGATTCTATTATTCATGTTGGTGGCCACTTTTATGGTAAAACTACTGCTTTTAAAATCATCAAAAAAGGTTATTATTGGCCTTCAATTATTCGAGATTCTTATAAATTTTCGAGATCTTGTGACAAGTGTCAAAAATTTACTGGAAAAGAACGTATTTTTGCCATGCCTTTCCAACCTCTCCTCCATGATTTTCCTTTTTCTAAATGGGGTCTAGACTTTGTTGGTCCTATTAATCCTCTATCTTCAACATGTCATGTATTTATCTTGACAACCACAAATTATTTCAGTAAATGGACTGAAGTTGTCCCACTTAAACACTCACAAGATGAATAGGTAATTTCTTTCCTGGAAACTAATATTTTCTCCAGATTTGGCATTCCTTTAGAGATTATTACAGAAAATGGTCTCGCTTTCATTTCCGCTAAATTGACTAAGTTTTTAGCTAAGTTGGGGGTCAAACATTTCACCTCATCATCTTATTACCCTCAAGGAAATGGACAAGCTGAGTCTACTAACAAAAATATGGTTAAGATCATAAAGAGGCTCATCGAAGATAAGCCTCATCAATGGAAAACCCTCCTCACTTACTCCCTTTGGGCAGATCGCACTACTACCAAGGTAAGTACAAGTTGCACTCCCTTTCAACTTGCCTATGGTCAAGAAGTTATTTTTCCTTTTGAACTGGAACTTTCTTCTCTACAGATGATGCTACAGATCGAAGAATTAATCTCTTCTAATGTCCCTCAAAGGATAAATTCATTGTTATCTTTAGAGGAACAAAGAATGTTTGCCTTGGAAAACATAAAGAGAAGAGAACAAACCGTGAAGAAATATTTCAACAAAAGCGCAAAAGCTGTCAAATTTAAAGTAAATAAGAAGGTCTTTCTTTGGGATTCATCCCATGCTGACATAGGAAGACATTCAAAGTTTCAAAAATTATGGCTTCGTCCTTTCAAAATTATGTTTGTCCTAGGCACAAATTCTTATCTTCTAAAATACTTGGAAGAGCGATTATTTTCCTATAGTGCCAACGATTCCCACTTGAAACATTATGTGGAACCATCTTCAAATATAAACACTGCATGGAACTCACTGTTGTATTATAGTTTTATGTTTCACTGTTTTGGTTTTTTCTTTGTTGATTGATTCATTTTATGTTTTTTCATTTCCGTTTTTTTTTTTTTTCTTTTGTTGTTTATCAGAAATAAAATTTGGATCAATTTCACCACAACGATGCTATTCTGTAAGTATTTTTGATCAATAACAATTAAGTTACACTGCTATCATGATGTCCCCCTTGTAGACATCACTGCAATTTCTCTTTGCTTCCAATATTGTTGTTAGATAGATGATTGGATTTTCATCCCTACTTTATGCTATCCCTTTCTTCTCTCCACCCTCAGATTCAAAAGAGCATACCAGAAAATTTCTACTTAAGACAAGAAACACTTTTACTGTGACCGATCAAATGTTATGCATACAAGACCAAAACCCCTCATACATAACACTTTTCATGAGCTATTCCCAAGGTCCCAGATCATTTTTTCCCTTAAATTGCCTCACTCCCCCTGTTGCATAATCATTCTGGTAAGTAATTCTTCGATTAATGATTCACCGGTCTGTAAAACTAGACATTTTGAGTTCTTAATCTATTGGAAAAATATTTCCCTATGGATTCGCCAGTTTGTTGACGCTTTAAAGAGCAATGTTGGATACTATGCTGGCAAATGATTTCCAAGCTTTATTATTTAACTATATTAATGATATACTAATAGGTGGGACCCCTTGTTTAGCATATGGCACTATAATGGAGAATAGAAGGAGAAAACAAGACTAAGGTTTTCTCTTTAGTTTTATGAGATAGTTTCAGTTTTCATTCATTTCTGAGTTTATTCGAAAGCCTAATTCTCTTGTTGATAGCAGGGTCTTATTGTAGATAGCAAGGTTCAAGACTGAACCACACTTTTCAGACGCTTGTTTTAGAGGTGTTAATTCATCCTTGATAGTCTGTGTATTTTTATTTGTTTGTGAATTAATTTTTATGGTTGATAAAGGATATCTTGCAGAGTCAAAATGGCAGTAGTTTGTGGCAAGCTGATCCAGATTATTAATTTCAGTTTTACTTTACTGTAGGAGTCTTTTTGTATGGTGTTCATCAGACATATCTAAATCAAACTTTGGTCCATACCCTCGCAGGGGTTTTGTAAATAGAAAAAAACTTCTGGTATCCTAGAATGAAATAAAATCAGATTGCTATTATGCTTCATAACTTTGTTTTCGTGACTTGGTTAATTTTTCACTTTTGATCTCCATGTTTACTTTATCATAAAATCTATGTACATTCTAGTAGATTTTATAAATTTTATTTTATATTGCAACATATTTAAATTATAAAATCAGCCTTAGTCCTTGTAATTAATACTTGTAGATTGAGTAAATATTTTTAGGGTATAAACCTCGGGTGACATTCCCAACTATCTTGTCCTAGAGAGGAAAGATCTGAAAATGATTGAGTAAGGTAATCCATACCTTTTCCTCAACAACTCCCTCATTTCTTCCTACAATCACTCGTCTTTGTCCCTCATCATCGGTTAAACTCAATCGTTTCATCTTACAATTGAGTATCGCATCATACTATTCCAACTAGTCCATACCAATCATGACGTCATAATATCCTAAGATCATGATGTACATGTTGTCCTTCATTACAAAATCTCCCAAGTTGAGTCTACAGTCTGTAACATTTCCTCCAACCTTCTACTTGGCTCCCGAAGCCATTTCCACGTAATTAAAGTCATCTGGTTCGACTTCCTTTACCTTAATTTGTTTTAGCGTTGCACTAGAAATAAATCTCTTTGTAGCACCTGGATCTATCAAAACACTAAAGTTCTAGTCAGCGATGGTACCTAACATCTCAAGCACAGTAGAATGGTGCTTGGCTTAGCATTTATTCACCACTGCATGAATCTGGTGGGCCTTGCCCAAATCTCCTACTATAGTGTGTCTGAAAGACCTGGATACTTTGTCCCTCTCAAATGGACAGTCACACTGGTAATGTGACTCTCCACATGTCCATCACCCGTTCTTCAGTCTAATACTCTTGGTCCCCAAAGTAGAAGTTGTTGGCCCACCAGCNGACATGTGGAGAGTCACATTACCAGTGTGACTGTCCACATGTCCATCACCCGTTCTTCAGTCTAATACTCTTGGTCCCCAAAGTAGAAGTTGTTGGCCCACCAGCCTGAAACTGTGGCATGTTCTGTTGAACATGCCTAAATTGTTGTTGCTGCTGCAGACGACATCATTGTTCTTGTTGTGGTCCTCTGTAGGGAGTTTTATGTTGAGGCACTGGCCACCATGGTGTTGTGAACGTGGATCCTCTTGGAGTACCTCGATACCATGAAGAATGTCTAGCTGGTGTCGGATGCTACT
Organism: Picea mariana; assembly: GCA_032191745.1. Classification (NCBI taxonomy): domain Eukaryota; kingdom Viridiplantae; phylum Streptophyta; class Pinopsida; order Pinales; family Pinaceae; genus Picea; species Picea mariana. The sequence continues at coordinate 46,268 of JASDQU010012327.1, forward strand.
GCACACCAGATGTTTCCTGTCCCGTCGGTCTCGCAAGTGTCCTTCTCTAACCCCCGCTGATCATATCTTCCTCGGTGATGAGGGCCTTATGGACTGCATTTTTCAACGTCTGAGGCATTAGGATCCTCACTTTATCACGAATGCTAACATTAAGGCCGAACACAAACTTGTTGATCTTGAGCTTCTCAGTGTTCAGATGTGGAGCATACCTAACAAGATCCATGAATTAGGCCTCATACTCGGGCACCGTACGACCACCCTATCGCAAGGTGTTGAACTCAATGAGATGGCACTCAATGAATTCCTCTAACAAATACCTCTCCTGAAACCTCTACTTGAAAAATTCCCATGACACATCTTCGACGACCATGTTCAGTTGTGGTAGGAGCGTCTTCCACCATAGAAGAGTGCTTCCCTTCAGTTGAAAGATCGCCATGCAGAATTTCATGTTGGAGGTGTAGTTACAAAGTGCGAAGCACATTGCCATGTTCTCCAACCATGCCTCAGCAGCTGCGCCATCCGTGTCACCCAAGAACTAGGGAAACTTGACCTTCTCGAGTTCTCTGAGAATGCTACCAGTACCGGCTCGAGCGCACTGTGGACCCTTCGGGGGTGTAGATGTCCTAGTCTCATCTCTATATAGACGGTTAGTCAAGGCCTCTGATATCCTATGAAAGGACCTCATCAACCCAACCACATTCCCCACAACATTCTGCTCCTATCTAATGAATTTTTCTTCTCCTTGGGGGTTAAACCCCTCTTATGTGGATGCTATTGGAAGCATCATGCCTTGTTCCCTAGCACCACATCATCTGCCTCCTCAATGTCCTCTAACCATGGTTACCTGCATGGACACAATTCAATTTAATTAGTGATAAATTATTAATAAAGTGTTTATACAGTGGAAGGCATAATGATCCCAAGTCGCAAGGTTGAACTTGCCCTGATACCATATGTAACGACACCTCCGTTACGACTAGGAAAGCGAAGCATACAAGGTAATTTTTTTTTATAAGCATAAGGAAATTAACATCAACAATATAAATCATAGAAACACAAAATAAACGACATCGTAAGTAAAATCATTACCATCTACTCATCACTGAAATCAATAACGGCGCATTCAACGAATCAACAACAAGGATAGAAACACATAAACATAAATAGCGTCGTCTCTTAGCACATCACAATCATCTTGAAACAATTTATAAACAATGATCAACTAGATAATGAATACTAAAATGACTACCCACCCAAACTACCCTACAAGGTTCGGACCTCCAAGACACATAAGCAACGCTCAATCCTAGGATCCAAATGACCTTGACCATTTAAGGTATCAGGGCTGGTGAATGTTCTAAGGAACAAGGAGGTGTCTACATCCCACTAACAATCAAGTACACGTCAACTAGATCAATCATTCAATCATAATCATCAATTAATCATGGATAAAGGGTAATCATCATCTTTATCAATCATACATCAACATTTAAATATTTGTTATGTGCGAGAGTAAATAAAATCTAGAACAATCACATGTCAACTTAATTAATGGCGCAAGAGAAAACTAGTTACTAAATCAGTCACATATCGACATAAATTCAAGACGCAAGATTAAAGAGAAACTTATTCATGATGCAAGAGTGATCAACATTAAATTCAAAGGTGCAAGAGAGTAATTAAAAAGAAATCACACACCCACTTAAATTAAGGTGCGGGAGTAAATTTTATTACTAAACTAATCATACATCACCATTATTGCAATGCGTGTGAGTAAATCAAAGCACAAACATTTATTTGTCAGCATTAGTCCATATAGAAAGAAATCTAATTACTTAACATTAGCCTAACCTATTGCGCAAGGGAAATCATCGATCAATCCTTTATTCAATAACCTTTTAGTGGAGCAAGAGTAGATTGGTTGCTAAAGAAATCCTAAATCAACCTTATACAGATGCGCAAGAGTAAACAAAATTCTAAATGATCATGGGTCAACCTAATTACAGGCATAGGAGTAATTATTACTTTTAATCAAGGCACAAGAAAATCTACTTACATAAATTCAGTCTTACATTACATTAAATTTAAGGTGCAAGAGTAATCATTAGTTAATTCATAAAGAGATCTCAACAATTAATGATCGTACGTCATCACTATTTAAATGGTGCAATAATCTAATTATTAAAACAATCATACTTGAACTTTATTCAAGGGCGCAAGAATAAACTAACTACATAGATTCTTCATACATCAACTTTATTTATTGGAGCAAGATTAATCTAATTTTTAACCGACCATACGTCCACATTCCATACAAGGCGTGAGAGAATCTAATCACTCGTTCATCCA
>JASDQU010012327.1:73846-91614 GCA_032191745.1 Picea mariana
TTTTTCTTCTTTAATCCTTTTTCTTATTGATTGCATTTGTTCTTCCATTTCTTAGATTGCTTCTGGTCCTACCAGGACCCTATCCTAAAGTCGATCCTAGCTCAAAGGCGTCCGACACAGTTTCCTGTAAAGAAACTCAAAGGGTGCCATCTTAATGGTGCTTTGATAGTTGTTGTTGTATGCAAACTCTACCAGTGGTAATAACTCTTCCCATCGCTTATGTTGGTCCATCATGTACATATGCAACATATCTTCCAATATTTGGTTCATTCTTTCTGTCTACCTGTATGCCTTTGAGTGATATGTTGTACTAAACTTAAGTTGGGTTCCCAAGGCCTCTTGGAAACTACTCCAAAATCATCCTGTAAACATTCATCCTCGATCAAATATTATCCTCTTATGCACACCATGCAATCTCACAATATCACTGATAAAAAATCTAGCTATGTCTGGCACCTGATACGTTGTACGCATAGGGATAAAATGTTCACTCTTCGTCAGAGTGTCAACTACCATGAAAATTGAGTCATGCCTCCTTGTCGTTAGCGGCAATCCAACAATAAATTACATCGAAATGACCTCCCATTTCAATTCCAGAATAGCGTGTAGTTGTATTAATCCTATTGTATGTATATGTTCATCCTTCACTTGTTGACATTCCAGACACCTCGCCACGTACTTAACTATGTCCGCCTTCATGCCTTTCTAGAAGAATAAGGGCTTAAGGTCTTCCCTCATCTTCATGACTCCTGGATGATCCATGCACACTACTCTATAATATTCGTTTAAGATCAATCTTCTCAACTCGTCATTAGGCAGTACATAAATCCAGTTATTATACCTCATCAATCCTTCGTCGTCCAAAGTATATCCTTCAAACCTAGGTACCAACATGGTGCATCGTTTGATTTTTTTCATAACCTCCTTATACCAGTCATCGCCACGTTATATAGTTAGAATATTTTCTCAAAGATTCGTCTGAAGAGGTGTCACTGAAAATATGTGTGGTCTCTAGACTTCGACTCAACACATCTGCCACTCTGTTCATTATTCCTTTTATGTAGGTAATCTCAAAATCATACTCGCTAAGCAGTTCTGACCAACGATTTTGTCACGCGTTCAAGTCACTTTGCATAAAAATGTGTTGCAAACCAGAGTGGTCTGTTTTCATCTTGAATTTTCATCCAATCAGGTAGTTCCTCCACACTCTCAGGGCTTACACAATGTCCAACAAGTCCAAATCATTCGTTGCATAGTTCTCCTCATGCTTTCTTAATTTCCTTAAGATGTAAGAAATTACTCGACCATCTTGAATCAAGGCTCTGCCTAAGCCTTCCTTGGATGCATCTGCGCATACAAGGAAGTCCTCATCCATGTTGAGAACCGTTAGTATCGACGCTATCATTAACAGCTCCTTAAGCCTTTGAAATTATTCCGCGCATTTCTTGGTCCATACAAACTTCTTGTTTTTCTTCTGCAATTACGTGATCAGATTTGTTGTCTTCGAAAAACCTTCGACGAACCGTTAATAATATCCAACTAAACCCAAGAAGCTACTTACTTCTGGTACGTTCGTCAGCATGGGCCATTCCATAATAGTCTCTACCTTTGTTGGATCCACAACATTGCCTTCGCCAGAGATAACATGCCCTAAATAATAAATCCCCGATTGATAAAAAGAGCATTTCAACAATTTCCCGTATAATTTGTTCTATCATAAACACTGTAGTACCAAGTGCAAATGTTCATCATGTTCTTCCATCGTCTGAGAATCTATCAATATGTCATCAATGAATACTTGAAAAAACTTGTCCAAGTATTCGCGAAACACCCCATTCATCAAGCTCATGAATACCCCTGGGGCGTTTGTCATTCCAAACGGTAAAACGATAAACTCGTAATGTTTGAACCTTGTCTTGATTGTAGTCTTAGGAATGTATTCCTCTTTGATCTGTAACTGGTGATATCCTGATCTCAAGTTGATCTTTGAAAACACCTTCACGCCTTTCATTTGGTCAAACAAATCGTCTAGTCTCGGCAACAAATATTGGTTCTTGATCATCTCCTTGTTCAATTGACGATAGTCAATACAGAGTCTCCACGACCCATCCTTCTTCCGTATGAAAAAAGAAAGCACACCCCAAGGTGACACACTTGGATGTATAATTCCTATGTCCAACAACTCATTTAGTTTCATTTTCAACTCCTGTAACTCAGGGGTCGACATCCAACAAGGTGTTCTTGTTATCGGTTCAGTTCTAGGTTTTAGTTTGATTGTAAAGTCAAACTCTCTTTTGGTGAAAAACCTGGTAACTCTTCTAGGAACACATTCACAAACTCTCATACTACCACAAGGTTTTCTAATCCTTCTGCCATGCCCTTGTCATTCAGCACTAAGATTGCATATAGCTTGCATCCTTTGCACATACTCTTCCGTAGTTGTAGGGAAGAGATGAACCTTAGGGAAACTCTTGTTGATGCTTGAAAGCACAATGTTGGATAATATGCTCGCAAATCATTTCCAAGATTTATTATTTAACTATATTAATGATATACTATTAGGCGGGACCCCTTGTTTAACTTATGACACTATAATGGATAATAGAAGGAGAAAACAAGACTAAGGTTTTCCCTTTAGTTTTATGAAATAGTTTCAGATTTCATTCAATTTTGAGTTTATTCAAAAGCTTAATTCTCTTGTTGACAGTAGGGTCTTATTGTAGACATCAAGGTTCAAGACTGAACCACACTTTTCAGACGCTTGTTTGAGAGGTGTTGATTTATCCTTGATAGTCTGTGTATTCTTGTATGTTTGTGAATTAATTTTTATGGTTGATAAAGGATATCTTGCAGAGTCAAAATGGCAACAGTTTCTAGAAAGTTTATCCAAATTATTAATTTTAGTTTTACTTTACTATCAGAGTCTTTTTGTATGGTGTTCATCAGATATCTCTAAATCAGAATTTGTTCCATACCCTCACAAGGGTTTTGTAAAGAGAAAAACACTTTTGGTATCTTAGAATGAAATAAAATCATATTGCTATTCTGTCTCATACATGTGTTTTCGTGACTTGGTTAGTTTTTTGCTTTTGATCCCCATGTCTACTTTATCGTAAAATCTGCATACATTCCAATATCTTTTATAAATTTTATTTTATATTGCAACATATTTAAATTATAAAATCAGCCTCATTCCTTGTAATTAATACTTGCAGATTGAGTAAATATTTTGAGGCTATAAACCCCGGGTGACATTCCCAACTATCTTGTCCTAGCTGGGAAATATCTAAAAATGATTGAGTAAGGTAATCCATACCTTTTCCTCAACATTTTTTTGGTGACCATACTGGGGAGATATTCCATATCTCTCTGGTTGATTGTATTCATGATTATCTTTGAATATTTTTTATTTTTATTTATGACTCTTTGACTAATTTTTCTCATGACAATACCTTATACAATACAACCCAATATTGAACCCGGCCTTAAAGACCATACCAACATTTCCTTGACTTTATTCATTACTATCTTGGAAACTAAAAATACTTGGGTTGAGATTGAACACTCGTGGGAAGTAATTGAACAAGATATAAGTATCTATGAACAATGGGAGGCTAGGAAAAGGCATATTAGAAATCAGTCGTGGCCCTCCTTTTCGTAAATTTTTGATCTTCTTTTTCATGTCCTCAAATCCTCACATCTATAGAAGAAAAAGAGGATTGTCTCTTGAATCCACTCCTATCATTGAAATAGGAAGGAGGAAAGACATTTTTTCAACCCAAGGAAGTACTCTAAGGAGAACTTTATCTGATTTGGCTAGTTCACCCTTCTCACCCTCACCCATCATTTTCAAAATAGCATCTGCGAGTGTCTCTGGTTGTAATGGAGGTGCCTCATCATCTCAACCTTTGGCCTCGTCAGTAATTGGTAGTATATACAGTCACCAAGTTCCTGTCCAATCTACTACCAACCTTGCTAAGATCATAAAGAAGTACGAGATTTTTTAATTCAAGGAATATGCTACTACCACCTTGTGGCATGTATCCTCTCCCTTGAACCTAGCACCTGCTACTCATTCGTTACCAAAATTTAAAGATCATCTACCTAGGTTTTCAGGAAATAATACAGTCACTACAAACAAACACTTGGTAGCATTCTCTAATGTGTGTCACAATATCAGAGCTAATGCTAATGATACTTGCATGCACTTATTTGTCAATTCTCTTGAATGGAAAGCAACGACATTTTTTTTTATATCCATCCTAAGATTATTTCCACTTGGGAATAGTTAGTTTACTGGTTCAAGTCCACTTATGGGTAGTCTAAGAGCCCAGCCGAACAATTACAAGAATATAATGACATTGCATACAAGGATGGTGAGACCATTAACTCTTTCAACCTTCGTTTCACCAAGTTGTATAATCAAATTCCTGAACTTATTCTCCCCCATAACCAAGATGATTTTATGCATTACTATAATTATCTACCTTCCCCTTATCGGCATAGGCTTGAAGAAAAATCCATTGAAAATCTTGGTTGTTCTCTTCATACTTGTCTAGAATATGAAGAAAAACTAGAAAGAATAGGTCTCCCCAAGGGGGACTCGGTTAAACAAACAAACATGTATTCGATCCTACAACTTGTGCAAGATATGAATAATCAGATGATAGCATATGAGAGAAAGGGAAATGTCCCTTCACTTACTCTTGGGGCATCATCTTCTTCCTCAACACCTTTTAGGAATACCAATAAAAATAACTTTCAGCCCAAATCCATCATGTCTCGTAGTTGGTGTAACTTTTGTGAGGAAAATCATGAAGAAAGTGCTTGTGAGGTTAAGAAGAGTGTCAGAGATAAAATCTTTGGCAAGAATCCTGAAACCACCATTGTTGTTCTAGATTGGGAAGAACCAGAAGATGTTATGATCATAAACACTAGGAACAAATCCTATGCTTCTAAAGAGAAATATGACCTCCCTCATACTTCTTCTAATTCAAGCTCATCTTCGCAAGCTGTTATTATACAAGCTACCAAAACTCTCGACAGTCAAGGAGTTCCCTCCCTTATTCCCTCTTCCAAGTATAACATTATCAACCAATTGGATAATATCAAGGTCGATGCTACTCTTCTGGACATGGTTGTCATCCCTGAACAACAAAAACATCTCAAGAATTTTATGGAAGGAAAATCTTCCCATAGCCAATATTTCTAAAGAAGCAAAAGAAGAGGATTCCAATGTAAATAAAATAGGTGTAAATAATTTTAGATACCCTGTAAAAAAACCCTCCTTTTTTCATTTCTGTAAAAATTATGGATAAAATATCCCATTTTTGTTATTTTATCCAAGTGTAATGTCAAAAATCATCATGGAAGAGCTAGGCTTATCATGTACTAATGAAAATTCTAGAAGCATTCTCTCCTATAACATTCTACAACAGTCAACTATAGGTGAAATCAAAGACGTGACTTTAGTTTTGTGAGCACATCCTAAAATAAGGACAACCCTCAACATCCAGGTAATCAACATGCCATTAAGTAACTATTATATCATCTTAGGAAGAGACTGGAAATACTTGATAGGTAGATATCTTTCACTTGACAGGACACACTTATCCGTTCCTCGAAATGGAAATAATATTATAGTCCTAAGGGAAGGAAGAATCTCAACGTACATAGAGAGCATTCCACAACCTAACGTAAACTACATCGAGGAAGACTTAGGAGTGTACCGCATCTTTGAGGATGAGGGTGAAACTACCCTGGAACAAATTGATCTGGAAGATGGTATGTGGCACATGCACTTTGATGGATCATGCTCCAACAAAGGTAATGGAGCTGGCATTATCTTATACTCACCTATAGGTAAAATTCACAACTTTTCTTATAGGTTACAATTTGCTTGCACAAACAACATGACCGAGTTTGAAGCATTATTGCTAGGCATTGAAAATGATTATAACTTAGGTTGTGGACACCTTACATTTTTTGGGAACTCTGAACTTGTTGTGAACCTTGTACGTAAAATCTAATCTCCTAGCAATAAGTCGATGAAAATCTATACCCAAGTTGTTTGGACGCTTATCTCGAACTTATTATCATTTAACATCACTCATGTTAAAAGGGAACTTAATTCAATGGCCAACGAGTTAGTTGTATTTGCAGCATCTCCCACTCGGCAACTGTTGGCTCGAAGACCTAATTATACTTTTCAATATTTATATCGTCCTCACATGCCTTTTTGCTAATCTATAGTAGGTTCCACCTTCCAAAGAGTTATAAAGATAGATTTTGATGATCTGATCGGTAAGATTATCCAGGTTTATCTTAATGACTTGATTGTTTATTCAAAGAACCAATTAGATCATTTTTATCATCTTAGAAAAGTTCTCATGAGATCAAGATAGCTCAACATTTCTTTAAATCCTTCTAAATCCATTTTTTGTGTTACCAAGGGCAAGCTTCTTGGACATATTGTCTCTGATTTAGGAATAAGCATAGATATCGAAAGGATTGTTTCTATTCTAAACCTTCGCACGCCCACTTCCAAAAAGAAGGCTCAAGCCTTTATGGGCATTATCAACTTTGTTCACAGATTTGTTCCTGACTTTTCTTTAATGGTCAAACCAATTCATAATCTTATAAAGATGGATCGCTCCTTTTCTTGGACTTAAGACGTCAAAAAAAATTTCGTAAGGATTAAGAAGGCAATTAGTTCCGCACTAGTTTTGGGGAAACCAGACTTTGATAATTATTTTATCGTATACACTAATGCCACTGAGGAAGTAGTTTATGTTATTCTCTTACAATGTGATGACCAGAATAACGAAAAACCAATAACTTACATGAGTCAAAGCTTATCAGATGATGAATTCAAGTATTCTTATATCGAAAAACAAGCTTTTTCTCTTGTTAAAGCTGTGGAAAATTTTTACCACTTTATCCTAGGCAAGAACACACAGGAAAAATTCCCTTTGCCTACTGTCAAGTTTTTTCTTTCACAAACTTATCTTTCAAGGAAACTTGCACATTGGCTTGCCAAAATCTAGGATAAGTATTTAACCATCATGACTTCAAAAACAATTAAGGGAAGAGACTTATCCCTTCACTTAGATCAACATGTTGAAGCAAGTGAAGAAATTGATGATAAGAATAATCCTCTTTCAACATTGTTTTATATTGAGAGTCAAACCCTTTCTATAGCTGAACATCCCTGGTATAAAAATCTGGTGTATTACCTGCAATATCAGAAATGCCCAGATGACTTAGATACTCATCAAAGGAGAAGGCTTTGTCTTGAATCTTCCAGATATATTATTTTAGGAGACCTTTTGTTCAGGACATCTGCTGATGGTATATTACTTCGATGTGTGGATAATGAGGAAGCACATAAATTGTTACAGGAAACTCATGGATCTTTAGATTTTTTTATTCATGTTGGTGGCCACTTTTCTGGTAAAACTACTGCTTTTAAAATCATCAGAAAAGGTTATTATTGGCCTTCAATTATTCGCGATTCTTATAAATTTTCGAGATCTTGTGACAAGTGTCAAAAATTTACTAGAAAAGAACATCTTTTTTCCATGCCTTTGCAACCTCTCCTCCATGATTTTCCTTTTTCTAAATGGGGTCTATACTTTGTTGGTCCTATTAATGCTCTGTCTTCAGTATGTCATGTATTTATCTTGACAACCACAAATTATTTCACTAAATGGACTGAAGTTGTCCCACTTAAACACTCACAGGATGAACAGGTAATTTCTTTCCTGGAAACTAATATTTTCTCCAGATTTGGCATTCCTTTAGAGATTATTATAGATAATGATTTCACTTTCATTTCCGCTAAATTGACTCAGTTTTTAGCTAATTTGGGGGTCAAACATTTCACCTCGTCAGCTTATTACCCTCAAGGAAATGGACAAGTTGAGTCTACTAACAAAAATATGGTTAGGATCATAAAGAGGCTCATCGAAGATAAGCCTCGTCAATGGAAAACCCTCCTCACTTACTCCCTTTGGGTAGATCGCACTACTACCAAGGTAAGCACAGGTTGCACTCCCTTTCAACTTGCCTATAGTCAAGAAGCTATTTTTCCTTCTGAACTGGAACTTTCTTCTCTACAGATGATGCTACAGATCGAAGAATTAATCTCTTATAATGTCCCTCAAAGGATAAATTCATTGTTATCTTTAGAGGAACAAAGAATGTTTGCCTTGGAAAACATAAAGAGAAGAGAACAAACCGTGAAGAAATATTTCAACAAAAGCGCAAAAACTGTCAAATTTAAAGTAAATGAGAAGGTATTTCTTTGAGATTCATCCCATGCTGACATAGGAAGACATTCAAAGTTTCAAAAATTATGGCTTTGTCCTTTCAAAATCATGTTTGTCCTGGGCACAAATTCTTATCTTCTAAAATACTTGGAAGAGCGATTATTTTCCTATAGTACCAACGATTCCCACTTGAAACATTATGTGGAACCATCTTGAAATATAAACACTGCATGGAATTCACTGTTGTATTATAGTTTTATGTTTCACTGTTTTGGTTTTTTCTTTGTTGATTGATTCATTTTATGTTTTTTCATTTCCCTTTTTTTTTTTTTCTTTTGTTGTTTTCTTTTTTGTTTATCAGAAATACAATTTGGATCAATTTCTCCACAACAATGTTATTCTGTAAGTATTTTTTATCAATAACAATTAAGTTACACTTCTATCATGATGTCCCCCTTGTAGACATCACTACAATTTCTCTTTGCTTCCAATACTGTTGTTAGATAGATGATTGGATTTTCATCCCTACTTTATGCTATCCCTTTCTTCTCTCCACCCTTAGATTCAAAAGAGCATACCAGAAAATTTCTACTTAAGACAAGAAACACTTTTATTGTGATCGATCAAATGTTATGCATATAGGACCAAAACCCCTCATACGTAACACTTTTCATGAGCTATTCCGAAGGTCCTAGATCATTTTTTCCCTTAAATCACCTCACTCCCCCTGTTGCATAATCATTCTGGTAAGTAATTATTTGATTTACGATTCACCAGTCTGTAAAACTAGACATTCTGAGTTCTTAATCTGTTGGAAAAATATTTCCCTATGGAGTCGCCAGTTTGTTGACGCTTTAAAGCGCAACATTGGATACTATGCTGGCAAATGATTTCCACGATTTATTATTTAACTATATTTATGATATACTAGTAGGTGGGACCCCTTGTTTAGCTTATGGCACTATAATGGAGAATAGAAGGAGAAAACAAGACTAAGGTTTTCTCTTTAGTTTTATGAGATAGTTTCAGTTTTCATTCATTTCTGAGTTTATTCAAAAGCCTAATTCTCTTGTTGACGGCAAGGTCTTATTGTAGACAACAAGGTTCAAGATTGAACCACACTTTTCAGACTCTTGTTTTAGAGGTGTTAATTCATCCTTGATAGTCTATGTATTTTTGTTTGTTTTTGAATTAATTTTTATGGTTGATAAAGGATATCTTGCAGAGTCAAAATGGCAGTAGTTTGTGGCAAGATGATCCATATTATTACTTTTAGTTTTACTTTACTATAGGAGTCTTTTTGTATGGTGTTCATCGGACATATCTAAATCAGACTTTGGTCCATACCCTTGCAGGGGTTTTGTAAATAGAAAAACACTTTTGGTATCTTAGAATGAAATAAAATCAAATTGCTACTATGTCTCATAACTGTGTTTTCATGACTTGGTTACTTTTTCACTTTTGATCTCCATGTTTACTTTATCATAAAATCTGTGTACATTCCAGTAGCTTTTATAAATTTTATTTTATATTGCAACATATTTAAATTATAAAATCAGCCTTAGTCCTTGTAATTAATACTTGCAGATTGAGTAAATATTTTTAGGGTATAAACCTTGGGTGACATTCCCAACTATCTTTTCCTAGAGAGGAAAGATATAAAAATGATTGAGTAAGGTAATCTATACCTTCTCCTCAACAACTCCCTCATTTATTCCTACAATCACTCGTCTTCGTCCCTCATCATCGATTAAACTCAATCGTTTCGTCTTACAGTTGAGTATCGCATCATACTATTCCAACTATTCCATACCAATCATGACGTCATAATATCCTAATATCGTGACATACATGTTGTCCTTTGTTACAAAATCTCCCAAGTTGAGGCTATAGTCCGTAACGTTTCCTCCAACCTTCTACTTGGCTCCCAAAGCCATTTCCACGTAGTTAAAGGCATCTGGTTCGACTTCCTTTACCTTAATTTGTTTTAGCACTACACTAGAAATAAACCTCTCTATAGCACCTGGATCTATCAAAATACTAAAGGTCTAGTCAGCGATGGTACCTGACGTCTTGAGCACAATAGACTGGTGCTCGGCCTAGCGGTTATTCACCACTGCATGAATCCGGTGGGCCTTGCCCAAATCTCCTATTATAGTGTGTCTAGATGACTTGGATACTCTGGCCCTCTCAAATGGACAGTCACACTGGTAATGTGACTCTCCACATGTCCATCACCCGTTCTTCGGTCCAATACTCTTGGTCCCTGAAGCAGAAGTTGTTGTCCCACCAGCCTGAAACTGTGGTATGTTCTGCTGAACATGCCAAAATTGTTGTTGTTGTGGTCCTCTATAGGGAGTTCGATGTTGAGGCACTAGCCACCGTGGTGTCGTGAACATGGATCTTGTTGGAGTACCTCGATACCATGAAGAATGTCTAGCTGGTGTCTAATGCTACTGCACACCATATGTTTCCTATCCCATCGGTCTCGCAAGTGTCCTTCTCTGACCCCTGCTGATCATATCTTCCTCAGTGATGAGGGCCTTATGGACTGCATTTTTCAACGTTTGAGGCATTAGGATCCTCTCTTTATCATGAATGCTAACATTAAGGTCAAACACAAACTTTTTGATCTTGAGCTTCTCGGTGTTCAGATGTGGAGCATACCTAAGAAGATCCATGAATCAGGCCTCATACTCCGGCACCATACAACTGCCCTATCGCAAGGTGTTGAAATCATTGAGATGGCGCTCAATGAATTCCTCTAACAAATACCTCTCCCGAAACCGCTACTTGAACAATTCCCATGACACGTCTTCGACGACCATGTTCATTTGTGGTAGGAGCATCTTCCACCATAAAAGAGCGCTCCCCTTCAGTTGAAAGACCGCCATGCGAACTTTCATGTTGGAGGTGTAGTCACAAAGTGTGAAGCACATTGCCATGTTCTCCAACCATGCCTCGGCGGCTGCGCCATCCATGGAACCCAAGAACTAGGGAAACTTGACCTTCTCGAGTTCTTTGTGAATGCTACCAGTACCGGCTCAGGCACACTGTAGACCCTTTGGGGGTGTAGACGCCCTATCCCCATCTCTATATAGACGGTTAGTCAAGGCCTCTGATATCCTCTGAAAGGACCTCATCAACCCAACCACATTCCCCACAACATTCTTCTCCTATCTAATGAATTGTTCTTGTCCTTGGGGGTTAAACCCCTCTTGTGTGGATGCTACTAGAGGCATCGTGCCTCCTTCCCTAGACCCACGTCGACTGCCTCCGCAACGTCCTCTAACCATGATTACATGCATGGACACAATTCAATTTAATTAGTGATAAATTATTAATAAAGTGTTTATAAAGTCGAAGGCATAATGTTCCCAAGTCGCAAGGTTGAACCTGCCCTGATACCATATGTAACGACACCTCCATTATGACTAGGAAAGCGAAGCATACAAGGTAATGTTTTTTTATAAGCATAATGAAATTAACGTCAACAATATAAATCATAGAAACACAAAATAAACGACATCGTAAGTAAAATCATTACCATCTACTCATAATTGAAATCAATAACGATGCATTCAAAGAATCAACAAAAAGGATAGCAACACATAAACATAAACAGCGTTGTCGCTTAGCACATCATAATCATCTTGAAACAATTTATAAACAATGATCAACTAGATAATGAATATTAAAATGACTACCCGACCAAACTACCCTACAAGGTTCGTACCTCCAAGACACATAAGCAATGCTCAATCCTAGGATCCAAATGATTTTGACCATTTAAGGTATCAGGGCTGGTGATTGTTCTAAGGAACAAGGAGGTGTCAACATCCCACTAACAATCAAGTCCACATCAACTAGATCAATCATTCAATCATAATCATCAATTAATCATGGAGAAAGGGTAATCTTCATGTTTATCAATCATACATCAACATTTAAATATTTTCTATGTGAGAGAGTAAATAAACTCTAGAACAATCACATGTCAACTTAATTAATGGTGCAAGATAAAACTAGTTACTAAATCAGTCGCATATCAACATAAATTCAAGACAGAAGATTAAAGAGAAACTTATTCATGATGCAAGAGTGATCAACATTAAATTCAAAGGTGCAAGAGAATAATTAAAAAGAAATTGCATGCCCACTTAAATTAAGGTGCGAGAGTAAATTTTATTACTAAACTAATCATACATCACCATTATTGCAATGCGCGTGAGTAAATCAAAGCATAAACATTTATGTGTCAACATTAGTCCATATAGAAAGAAATATAATTACTTAACATCAACCCAACCTATTGCGCAAGGGAAATCATCGATCAATCCTTTATTCAATAACCTTTTAGTGGAGAAAGAGTAGATTGGTTGCTAAAGAAATCCTAAATCAACCTTATACAGATGCGCAAGAGTAAACAAATTTCTAGATGATCATGGGTCAACCTAATTACAAGCATAAGAGTAATTATTACTTTTAATCAAGGCGCAAGAAAGTCTACTCACATAAATTCAGTCTTACATCACATTAAATTTAAGGTGCAACAGTAATCATTAGTTAATTCATAAAGAGATCTCAACAATTAATGATCGTACATCATCACTATTTAAATGGCGCAATAATCTAATTATTAAAACAATCATAATTGAACTTTATTCAAGGGCACAAGAATAAACTAACTACATAGATTCTTCATACATCAACTTTATTTATTGGAGCAAGATTAATCTAATTTTTAACCAACCATACGTCCACATTCCATACAAGGCGCGAGAGAATCTAATCACTCATTCAGCAATACATCATTTTTCTTCATGGCGTAAGAGAAATCTACTTTATTTTCAAGGGTGCAAGAGATTATAAACACTTAATCAATCAATTCAAAAAATCAAATAAGTAGCTACATTAAAATTAAGGAAGAGTGGTTGGTTGTTGTCTAACCGTTGCCTTTCACTCAAAAATTTTGTAGCAGGTACTACCCTACTCTAAACCTATTCTATCCATTGGTTGTTAATGCTTAGAATTTTCCAAAGCAGGGATAGAGAGGAGTAGAGATTATATGTTAAATTAAATGGGCCTTTTTATTACTCTTATAACACATACCAATCCATAAGCAAAGAGGTCAATGCGGAAACAAGAACTATTTACTCAATGCTTCATTATGCCATAGATACCCGAGAGGTTGCAATGAAACTTGTGAGCCCCGAATCCTATAAAAAATCTTTGACTGCCATTTCCTTATAATGAAAAAAAAACTTGGAGCTCTATACAATTGACAGGAAACTAACGGGGGTATTAACCCACTCAAGAACAACTCACTAGATGGATACAATCCAATCAAACACCAAGGAATATACATCATAACCTGACTGTCATGGGCATCATTTTGGGATTATTCTTCATAGATAAGTGACCTGGGAATTTTTTAGGTCCTTTGAAGGAAGAAAAGGCAAAAGAAAAACCAATAAAAGAATCTGCTTGCATTCTCCTGGCAATCGCTAAGTAATTACAATCGTTGAGTGTTACAATCGCTTAGTAAAGACACCGAGAAGACACCCAATCGCAGGCAAAGAAGGAAACAACGCTGAGAGATATGGAGAACAAATGCTGGGAGAAATATAAATCCAATACAGAGATAAAATCAAGGAAAAATAACCAGGCGAATTTCACCTTCGCTAGGTAAATTTGTTTTGGGTGAAAATGCAGATTAGTGGTTGTTGGGTTATCCATCGAATAGAAGATATTAATGATGCATTCATAGAGCCAGATCGAAACTAAAATAAGTTGACAAAACATAGAGGAGAAACAATTCATTGAGGGTTAAAATCACTATCCAGAAGGGAAGTTGAGATCTCCGACTCTTCCCTTTAAAACACAGATGAATTCGAGGGAAAAAGGGGCAAGGCAAATTTGCATTCGCTGGGAAAAATCTATGTGTCAAAAACGTAGATTGTTTTGAGGGAAAAAGGGCAAGGAGAATTTACCTTCAGTGGGAAAACAATAGCTCACCAACCATCGAGAAGGAAAGACCCAATTGTTGGGAAAGTGTTTTAGATGAAGAGATATATCAAAGGTAAAATGCAGATTAGAAGATACAGTGTTGGGCAAGTGATTAAGACAACAAAACGCAGAGGTAACCAGATCCAAGCACTGGGTGATTTTTCTTGAAGCAAAGATAGCTTGCTAAAATGAAGAGAATCGGAAGGGGAAAAACGTTGGGTTAAATTACCCATGCCAGTTGCGGGTAAAAAGGGAAAAAACGTTGAGTAAAGAGGTAAAACACTAAGTAAAACAATGGTGAAATCGTTGAGCACTTCCAGGAAAAATCAATGATGGTTAAAATCATTGCAAAATCATTGATAACTTCGGTTTCCATCTACCATCAACTTTGTGGCAGAGAGGGTTAAATTTGCAGAGGGAAGATCCCAAATTTAGCATAGGATTCAAATAATTTTACCAATTTTCCCAGCAAGATAAAGGGCATTGTGTTTTGATTAAAACGTATATCCAAGGAATTTTTTTACCCATTTCTCCCAGCAAGATACGGGCATTGGGTTTTGATTTAAACAATAGGTTCAAGGGTATTTGGGAAATTTCATATTGAAATGCAAGCAACATTGATCCACACCAGTCCAAATTTAATAGATAGTGGATAAATATCAAAGTGGAATCGGATTGATCTCCAGTAAGGAAACGACCTTGCCAGAGAGAAGAATTGACAGGGTAAATCATGGCGAGGGTCAAATGGAATCCAACTCAACTCTAAATAAAAAATTTATTGTTAACGACTTTGCCTGAGAGTAAGATTCGGATAGTGCTTGGTGTGCAATCAAAGGGAATAAGTCATGGCCAAATATCAACTAGAATGGCAAGGATCAACATTCTATAAACAAACTTTCAAGCTCATATTTAATTAAAAAGGGCAGTGAATTCATTGAAAATCACTTCTAGAAATTATAAAACATCAAGGGTTTGTCTATTCCATCCTAAAATTTTCAACACAGTAAGCAATAAAAAGAAAACACAATTGTACAATTTAAAATCCTAATTCAAAGCATGAATTTCAATAAATACCATAATTGTCATATGAGATGTACTTGATGATGTTCTTCGACAGTTGGCATTTCCTCCTTGCTCTAGCTTGCTAATCCTTGAGACCTCACTGGTACCTCCCAACCAATGCTATGGGTATTCTTATTCCCCCTTATCCCTCTGAGCCGCAAAGGGGCCATGCACAACCACAACCAAAATACTCTAGCTCCCAACTTGCCTCGCAAGGTAGAGATACCACTCTCTTTCTCGAGATGGGTATCCCAACTCTCACAAGTAAAATCAATCAAAAATTTTGCAGCATAACCTTACACATACCATGTCCAGATCCATTCCACCTCTCAACCATTTCCTTTATAGATTTTTTCTTAGTGACAACTTGCCATTTGCACATTTAATTTGTTTTTTTAATAATTTAATTAGGAATTATTTCCCCCATACACTTGTCATGTGTCCCCTTAGTTTCACTAATAAATACATAATTTAATTTAATTAAATGTCAATTTCCCTCACCCAACCTAAAAGCGCTCCTAAAATCACTCCTAGTTGCCCCTTTATTCCCTCTATTTCTCTTTTAATGATTGATGCCTTTCTAAAACTTAGTTGTGTTTACTTTAGGAAAGTTCTTTAGTTAGACTAGACTAGATACCTTTCTATGCTTCTACATTCTTTTTACATTTATTTCCTTTCTTATCTTAATTTCCAATTTGGTATTCTCTTGCACACATTTATATAATTAAATCTTTAGATATAATTTTTACTCTTTCAATTCCTAACTTGTTTTTTCTTCATCCCACATTTATTTAATTTATAATTTAGTTTTAGTCTTGTTACCCACTTTAGACTTAGGGTCAAATTTTTAAACTAGGCTTAGAATTTTTAAGGAGATTTTATAATTAATAAAAATTACCCATTTAATAATTATTTTAAGTCTGACAATGTCAAAACAAATTATTGTTTTCTAGGCAGCTAGGTTCATTGACTCAAGTTTTATTTTATACAACGATGTTCCCTTCAAGACGCACTTAGTGTTCCAAGGGTGCCACTTGCCTTTGGTTCAAATTTTAACTACGCGGCATGCCCTTCAAGACGCACTACGTGCTCCTAGGGTGACACTCATCTTTGACTAGTTTTGGTAGTTATCCAACCCTTAGAATCAATACCCCATTTAGGCGACCTTGTGAGAGACTAAGGGTATCTAAGGAATAATTACCCTACCATATTGCGTGCCCCTTAGAATCTTTGTGAGCGATTGTCTTAGTCCGCCCTCATGGCATCGTGGATCTCTTGAACTAGGTAATCGTTAACCTACAATTCTAGCCACAACGCGAGTGCTAGTAGGATGTGACAAGGATACTACCACACCTCTCCCTCAATATCTAGTTGTTGTGCATGGACCATTTACTCTTTATGTGAGTCTAATTAGCAAGCAATCACCATCGTGCATCCATCAACGAAACACTGTCAATGATCCATAAACAACATCATAATATACCTGATCATATCTCACATATGCATAAATAAAAATACCCCAACCAATACAGTCCACTCCCTGACTTGATCTGGAGTCTAAGGAGGTCCATTAATTCCAGTGGCATCCTCAATCTTTCAAGTGTCATGCACACTCAGGGGAAACTTGTCAATAACATCTGTCAATACAAAGATATCAAATAACATAACATCGTAATCATCAACATCATCACAAGAATCCATAAGCGAACAAACATCCATATACTTAAACCGGATCACTTGCATGCAAGTGTCCTCAAAGAATAAGTCAATAACATGTGCTTGCAAGGTGGGATGTTACATAATTTAATTAGATAACATTATATAATCTAAGTGGGTCTAATGACTAAGAATATGTGTTTTCATCTTGGAGGTCACATGTTAAAATTGAGCGGGGGTAGAGTATGTATACCTTCGTAGAATTTAGCAATCAAATCACTATGTGGAGGGATCCCTTATCCCACAAACAAACAAAAGGATCCCATACACCAATTGGTGTCTGGCTAATTACACAATGATAGTAAAACATCAATTCCAAATAAATAACTTGAGAAGGTTAGTGCTATTTAATATTGGTTAAATTGTGTAATGTTATTATGGTGACTAATGTGCAAGGTGATATTATAATTAAACTCGTAATTGTAATCGTTAGTAATTAATTATACCATTTGATGGTTTTTGACGTTTTTGGTAACCCTTTCACCATCAACATAATCATTAATTCTAGTAATAAGTTATTACGAAAATCGATTTATGTTGTGTATATTCCACCAACCCTTCTCAATGATTTAATAGTTCCATCAATACTAATATTACAATTCCAAATAATTCAAGTTTCACTCTGATTATCAATTCATATCATAATAGAATAAAGTAATGACATTCTTGATTTGTTACTAACGTAAACACAACATAAATCGATTTCCTCAA
>JASDQU010012327.1:91794-119227 GCA_032191745.1 Picea mariana
ATACTGAATAAGTTGAAATTGTTGTGATGCATTTGTTTATATGTAATTGAAAGAATTAAATTTAATTCAAGAATAGTTAGAATGGGAATGACTTATCAATTAGATATTTTCAAGTTTTCAAAACAATTGCTAGTCTTGAGACCTTAAATGGTCAAAATCAATCAAAATAATATTTTATTATGAGCATTGCATATGTAGCTTGAAGGTATAGGATGGATGGTTAAAGCGATGATAATTTTCTTTTTACTTATGTGACTTCATGTTATCAGATCTGCTTGTAATTTGTCTAAATTAAATTGCTATAAGTTATTGAGATCATTGATAATTGTCATAACATTGTATCATCCTTATATTATTTGCTTCATTGTAAATTATCATAATCTTTGAGTATCATTATATTAATTCCTTATCCTTGCTATTAGTGCATCTTGAATTTGCTAGTAACGCAACAAAAAAAAAATATAGCATTTTATGAAGACTTATAAATGGGCCTTACAACGAGGAAAGTGAAACAATGATGAAATGATTAGTGATATCATGTGAATGATAAATGATTTTACGATCAAACAAAGAATGAGAACGACAAGAGTGATATAAGTGGAATTATAAATGATTGGCAGTTGTACTTACATCTAAAATTAAGGTATTTACATAATAAATGGTATAGGAGAATGATAATAATAAAAGAGATAGATAATCATGAGAACACAAGAAATGACATCGACAATATAGCACATAGGGAAAACAGAAGAAGATTGTAAGTAATAATGACTTAGTTAGGGAGGAGTAGAGAGTTTTAAAAGGAATATTAGTATGCAACCACCATTGGACCTAGAGTAAGTTTGTAAAATGTTTGTGGTTGATTGGCTACAATTGGGCTTGATAGAGTCTTGAAAAGCTCACAAGGTGCTCAAAATTTGGTAGGTATGGTAGTCTACCTAAGCTGTCAATGACTCTAGAATTGACGCTGATTAGGCTTCTAGGAATTTCAATGACCTCTTCGGCTGTTGCTTTCAATGAAACATTTGTTGGCTAAAGTAGGATGCATATGAATAATTTTCTCATGTTTCTATAAAGATAATACTAAAAATAAAAAATATAAGCAAAACAATATTATGATGATGATTACCTTTCATTAAAATTTAATTTTGGTGTAAGTAAAATATGGAAATTATTTAATTTGATCCATAATCTCTTAGATCTTTGCATGATTTTTATCATACAACAAGTTATGAAGATTAATAATGTTACATTGAGTGGTTTGAAAATGAAACTTGATGTTTAATGTTTGTATAGACAAGATATTTTGCAAGAAAATATGTTTTTCATCCTCCATATTCTTAGTATAAAAAATTTTACATACTTTCCTTAATCTTAGTATAGCAAAGATTACATAATCTTTATTTCCATTATATTTTTGGTGTAAGTCCAAAGCCCAATTTTACTTTAAAGTTTATGACGATTTGTTTTTATTTGATATTCAATTTTTTTAATCTTCTTACAATAAAATAAGTAGATGAAGGCCAATTTTTTCTATAATTTTTTTTTCAATTTGTTTTTATTTTAGTACATATTCATTTTCTTCTTTAAACTTACTATAATAAAATGATAATTTTGATTTTCCAATGTACATTTGGTCTAATCCAAAATTCAATTTCATTATAGACCATTTGTTTTTATTTTAATAATATTTATTTTCTACTCTAAGTGATGTATAATAAAAATATTATTTAAATAATTTAACTTGAGATTTTTACATTAATATTATTTTATTCTCAACTTCTTTACAACACAATTATATAATTATGAAGAATATAATATTATGAATGTTAATATTTATATTTTTACATTAAAAAAATCAAAATTACCAAATTGATCATGATGTATGATCCCTTCCCCATTGCAGAAACACTACAATGTATGTGGATCATTAATGTATGTTCCATATATGGCATTCATCCCTTATCACAACCATAAAGCATTTTGTTTTTGTTTCATTGATCTCTTCCCCAATGCACAAACACTACAATGTATGTGGTTCATTAATGTATGTTCCATATATGACATGCATCCCTTATCACAACCATAAAGCATTTTGTTTTTGTTTCATTGAGTACAATATATCTTAGGATATATAGTGTCTTGTCCCCTTTGAAAAAAATTGTATTTAAGTGCATATATTCTCAAATATATTGTATGTATCTTAGGATTTATAGTGTCTTGTCCTCTTTGAAAACTGTGTATTCAAGTGTATATATTTTCAAATATATTGTATGTAATGCAACACTATTGAGTGCATAATGTTGGTTTTGAATTACAACTTGATTTTGAGAGAGTACAATATAGTATTGTATATATTCCCAAATATATTGCATTTAATGCAACACTATTGAGTGCATAACATTGACTTTGAATAAAGAGAGAAAAAGTGTATCAAATGGAGGTAGAGAATGTGGGTGTTTTCCATAACAACTAGGGTTTTCCTTAGTCATTGATTCTATAGTCATCAAACTCATTTCTAGGAGCCCACACAGTGGTCGCACTCATTTCTGGAAGCCCACACATATGTACCATGTTTCCAGTTCATTGGCCTAGTCTCTAGAATCTCACTAGTGGTTGCCTTTGTGTGGTTTCGATGATTTGTGGGTAGTGGATCTTGATGGTTGTGGATAGCATCTTGGTTTTTTGTGGATTGGAAGCTATCTGAAGTATCATGGGTAGGCCCTCGGTTGACATAGGAAGGTGTGCCAAAAGAGTTAATTCCATCCCAGTCTGGACTTATTGGGAAACTCTATGGCAAAACATAATTCTATCATTTTGAAAGAGAGTGGTTTAGTCGATAAGTTCTTAGGCCTTTAGCCCAGTCCTAGGGTTTTTCTTGATTGGATTTCCAAGAATTTGCATGAGAAAGATCCCCTAGATTTTTATTATGGGAAACGATTTTATGTTTTTATTTATAAAACCATTGAGGATAGGGACCATATCTTTAGATCTTGCCCTTATTACTTCGGTTCTAGGGGAATGATTCTTTCCCACTAGACCCTCGAATTTAACCCAGATATGGAGATCTCTTTTTCTCCTGTTTGGATTAGAATTCCACACCTCCCCTTATTTTCTAGGGTGAATCCACCTTCGAAGCGATTGGAAATAAACTGGGTCGATTTATAACTCATGCCTAACCAAAGGGTAATCTCTACACATGCACTAGAATTTGTGTAGACATGGATTTTTCATAGGGACTACTAGAGGTGATTCAACTGAGCAATGTTGATGGTTGGAGTCATCTTTAGGCCCTGGACTATGAGAAGGTACCTTTTAAATGTAACAATTGTCATGGATATGGGCACTTCGCCAAAATTTGCCCCAAAGATAAAGAATCTTAGCCAATGCAGAATAATATGTGTTGGAGCCACCCTTCTCTAAATAGGTGAAGTGTTATACTTAAGCCCAAAACACTGGATTTCGGGACTTTGTTTATTTCACGATTCTACCCACTAAAGTCGCAGTATCCCGACATGCGAAATGGCGAGTTTTTTTTTAGTTCTAATCACCATTACTAAATGACTAAGCAGGGATTATCATCTTTTATTACCTCATACTCTTTCTCTTGGGAGTTACACATTGAATGTTTCTAAAACCTATGAATTGCAAAGTCGCAAAGTTGTGTTAAAGTTACCCAGGTTAGTATCAAGAGTAAATCACTTTAAACCTTAGTTAATCACTATCGTGATTTCGTGACTCAGCGATTGCTTCCCCAAAGGGTAGAACCTTTGTAACTCCGATCCACGAAGTTGCGATATTCATTAATTAAGTGTGGATTAATTAAAGGCTTAAGTCGAATCACATACAATCAACTAAATTGCACCATCGTGATTTTGGGTTTTTAGGGTTCAATGACTAGGAGCAAAATCACCCAATACGGCGAACGTCGAAAAAGGGATTAGCGACTAAAGTGAACTTAATTAAAAGAACTAAACTAGATTAATTAACTCCTTAAACAACCTTTAACACACACAGTTTACGGATGAAGTTTTGAATGTTTCCGCGTTATTCCATGTCATGAATCGTCAAGCATTTATGGCATTTATTTGAATTTCAGTGAGGTGATGGATAGTAAGATCTCATTTTACCTCTAAATCTTTCTATTAAATGATTTGACTATTCTGTCAGCAAGGAATTGTACGGTCTTAAATGATAAAGATAGATGGTTTTCTTTCATTATGTTAGTTTTCATTCCTATTGCGCGTAGAGCCATTTCACCAGGATAACTTCTATCTGTGTTTTCAATCTTTCCGACAGGGGATCTAGTTGCAAGGTTCTCTATCATGGCTCCATGAAAAGTTCCCAAGGCAGCTGTTGAGACTTCAGGTTAAGGTTTAGATGTTTTTTCTGATACATAGCCCTGAAGTATTAATTCTGTCAAAACATGGATGTATGTTTCCAACATTTTGCAATCTGAGTCGATAAACTGTTCGGATGATTCTAGCGATAACGAGAAGGATGACTTGTCAACCAAATACAAAATCGTCTCTCAAGCAGAGATGCACAAAATAGCGGCAAGGCCACAACTTCTTCCCTATTATGATATGATCTGGTGGGCGTTGGACCATGTGGACATCCTGACTAGGACGATTATCAACGAACAGAGGGTGACAATTGAGACTTTCAGACTGGAGCATTTACAAGCAATGTATAAATTGTCACCCACACCAAACCTTACTCACAATACCGAATTCCTAGAGGGTTTAAAGAAGAAGGAATGCTAGCAGTATACAAAAAGTTTATCCGATCTAATCAAAGATTGGGTTTTGCACCCCGCGAAATTCAGGGTTGATACTCATGGAATCTATTCAATCTCCTCCGTAGAGCCGCAATTCAAGTATATAGCGACGATGGTCTGTAGGTTGTATGGGAAGGAGGACACTACTCACTTTTTCCTCCCATGGGCACGGCTTATTCATACTGTTGTTGAGGGTTTCTCCTTCGATTGGGCCAAATTGTTGTCTGATAATCTGACCAGTCGAATTATTGAATATCAAGCGCAGAGGGCGAGTAGGAAAGCGACTTCATTCTTTATGTCTTCTTACATCATGGATGCTATTTTCTTCATGACACCTTTCCCACTAGTGAACTGGATCTGGGCTCCATCTAATACAGAGCCTATTCATGTCTACCACTCGAAACTTTGGGAGGATAAAGCCAAAGAATTCATCTACGAGATCTTCAACTGGGTAATGGTAGCAGTGCATGTCTCCATCTTCAACCATCCACCTCCTAGGATTTCAGATAACATCACGGCCAACTTGAGTAGCATGGAAGATTGGTATGTAGAAGCATAATTTTCATACATCAGGGTCTTTGGCACCTCTGTTCCCCCATATGCTCTGTTGCTATTCTTTCTAGATAAGTTATTGTGTTGCAAGATCGCCAGACAGACTGTGTTCAGCGGGATAAGAAAAGAGCTCAAAGGAGTATTGAAAAAGGTATGGCTGCCCTTTCCCATTCACATTGGTGCATATTCTTTATTATATTTTGGCCATGCCAAAGCCGAGGCTATGGCCTTAGAAGAAATGAAACTGGTGGAAATTGAGTTTAAGAAGCACGACCCTAATAAGGTTGTGAGCAATCACCTGGCTAGTTGTGGCCTGAAGAAGTACGAACACGAGTATTCGCCTCATGATGAAATCTTTCAGGGCACGAGGTCCTACTTTGAAGTCCTAAGTCGGATTCAAGCCCTGTTGCCCGGAGATATGGTCGATTTCCTTAAATTCTAGGAGCCCCGACGGAGTTGTCTCCCCCAGGTTTTACAGGGAGAAACCCCAAAGCTTCCAGTTATACAGAAAATGGAAGCCAAAGGCTCAAAGGACTCGAGTCCTGACAAGGAGGAGAACTAAGAGAAAATAGGGGAGGTTGGGACCTCAGAACGAGGAGCCGAAATGCCCTATCAACAGGAAGGAAACCCAAAAAAAGGTACGTCGGGCAAGCATGTCCAAAGTCAAGCAGAGATACCCTCACAACGGTTGGGTGACTCACTATCGTTGATATTAAGCAAGCCAGCCACAGATGCTATCCTGAAACAATCATTCAAGAAAATCGGCAATCCCATTGCTTCTATCACACCCTTACAGTTCACAAAGGGGAACACCGATGCGGGATGGATTTTCAGTGAAGAGATAACGCCCATTTCTATAGAAGAGTTACCTCCTAATGAATTTTTCTTTGATAAAAAAAGGAAGGTCGTAGTGAAGCAAGAATCGTATAAAAAAGAAGGCGATGTGGCTAAAAAATTTAAAATCTTGACAGAAGG
Organism: Picea mariana; assembly: GCA_032191745.1. Taxonomy (NCBI): domain Eukaryota; kingdom Viridiplantae; phylum Streptophyta; class Pinopsida; order Pinales; family Pinaceae; genus Picea; species Picea mariana. The sequence goes on from JASDQU010012327.1 coordinate 98,102, forward strand.
AAAGGTCATAGGAGAGGAATAATTTACCGACGAGATAGTAGGAACATTGGGAGCTTATGCTACAGCCAACCAGTATTCAGTTGGAATTTTGAAGGCACAGTTGAAATGAAAGAACATCTTGATTGGTAAGTTGGAAGCTAGGGTGGCTACAGTCGAAGCAAATGCCAGGGATTAGGTGAGAAAAAGCCTCGAGCAAGCTAGAATAGTCGATATGCAGGAGATGGAGAAACTTAGATCCGAGCTTGAGCAGGTGCGCCAGTCGACGCAAATAAGCCAAACGCAAGTAAGCCATGAGGAGCAGCAAATAATACAGTTACATTCGAAATTGGATGTTGCCGAAAACCAGGTTTTATACATAAAGATATTCCAATCCCAAGCTACCGAAATCCGACAAAAGGTATTAGGAGCTCAACAAGACTTGCTTGCAAAAGTGGGAACCATTCAGAATCACTTTCAGATGATAGATCAAGTGCTAGAAGATATCTCTTTGAGAGAAAGAGAAGTTGGGGCGGCTCAGGTTGCTTTCCAGGATGTTGTTATAGCCACAACGAAAGTAGAGACGATCAATATCTCCAAATTATCCATCGCAGAACAAACCAAAGGGAATATCTTACTAATGGCTTGGGAGCATAATATATCAGAAAGCAGGGGGAGAGCTAAGGAGGTGAAGAATTCTTGTGAAGAAACATTCACCTTGATAAATAAAAGTTTGTTATACCTTTATAAGGACGGAAGTGTTAGAACACTGGGCAAAATCAATATAGCTAAACACCTGCTAGATATCAAAGAAAATGTGGAAAAGGAGCAAGCTGAAATATCCCAGATAAGCCAGGTTGATATGGTCCAAGTGGACAAATGGCTAGTACAGCCAAGTTTACAATTATGGTCTATCGTCACGGAAGACCGACAAGTGGGAAAAAGATTTCCACAGTTGGCGAAGAGTTGTTACACCTTTGAGGGAAATAACCAAGCAGAGCCTTCCAAGTTGATAGCCCAGTTGGTTGAAAGGTGCATCAATTTCATTGAGCAGGTGAAAGGGCAGGCTTCTGGTGTTAAATGATGACAAATGTCACTCCGTTTTATTTCTGGAGCCAGAGGAGTAGAGAAAGGAAGGCACTTTGCCCTTATGAAGGAAGACAAAAGACAAGGAAATGAAACGCTTCAATCCTTCATTTGTAACTAACAAGTTTCTAGAACGTTTTGAATTCAAAATGTTTAGAAGCTTGTTTAAATATACATTTTGAAAATAACACAAGGGATTTTTTTTCTTTTGGAGATTGTAATGGAGAAAATTCTCCTTTGCTAGGATTAATAAAAAGCGAATTGAAGACTCCATATTCCGTGAAGATTGAGTTATGTGTTTTCCTTTGTTATTTCATACTTCATGTCATTTTTATATACATCTTTGATGAATGTTTTAACTACAATTTAGTACAACTTCTACTGCGGCGATCAGGTTTTAGTTATCTAGTTATTTACAACTTTTCCTCTGTATCGGCTATTAGCAGGTACAAGACCTGTGAATTACTTAGATCTCTACATTTTATGCTTTATCAAGGTGTCTCTTTTCTTTTCTTCTTCTGTTACAGCGTGGGATTCCTCTGGAATTGATGCCCCACAGTGTTGACAGCTCTATGTTTTCTTTTGTTTCACACTCGGTTTCAGATTTTAACTCAGTTACAGAAAATGACCTTCGATTTTGTTAAACGTTTAATTGGCTTCACTGAATTTTCCTTATATAATCTAAAATTGAAATAGCACTTTAAAACATCAACCCCTTTTAAAGATTTGTTTCTCCATGACTGTACTCGTTGTAAGACAACCCAACATTGAACCCGACCTATCGGATCAAAACAACATCGCTTTGAATCTTTTCGATTCTACACTTAAGACTGCCATCACCCGAGAAGAGCTTGAACGTTCATGGGCAGCCATTGAACGGGATACCAGCATTCAATAATATTTGGAAGCTAGACAGAGACAACTCAGAAATCAGCCATAGCTTGCTTCCTTGAAGTTGTTCTTTCCATTTTTATCTCTCACTCACTTTGGATGCCTAGACTCTATACTTTATAGCCTTAAGTACAGAGTCTGGAACAGCATCCTTCTAGCGCTACTGCCGGGAATGGAGAATCGTAGTCACTTTTCCTTAAGAGAACGACATTTCCAAGTTTCATTTTTTTGATAGTGAACAAAGAGAGAACACCTTGTTAAGGCTAAACCTTTATCGTTCATTTGGCGACTCCACTTTAAAGTAAGTTGGCATCCTTTCGAAGGAACACCAGACAAAACCCAGATGCTAAACAGACCATGCCAGTTTCTGACCCTAAAAAAATACTAAAACCAAGGGGTCTTTTCAAACAAAACATTGTTGTTTACCAACCCAAGTCTACTCAGTCTAAAGATAAGACCTTTCTTGAACCTTCATCCTCGCGAGAACTTTCTCTTGGAAAAACATTGGGCAGTACTGTCGAAGTCGAGACCCTAAAGTCTGAGCAAATCCTACCCGAGAATAAGACTAAAACCTCTCCAACTACCTCTTACGTTAGTAGGGGTGAAATGCCTGCCGTAAGCTCATCCCTGTTGATATCCCATCGATTCTCAATATAAACCTCTTTGTCACTCAAGGCCTTGAAGAAGTTTCCACTCACACGGATTCGACACTGGTGGGTTCTCCCATTTACATATCCTACAAGTTAGAGGAACCGAGTCCCCATTTACCCTCTCCCCCTTTTCCAACTTTGACCTCCCCTGGTAAAAATTTCCCCGATTTTTTCCCCCTCCACCCCGGGGAAGCTAGAGAGTCATTATACATCTTCACCAACCCTCTTTATAACACACCAATTTCCTCTCCTAGGTCATCCATGGCCGCCGCTGGAGGAGGAGCAGGGGGAGTAGGAGGTCAAGGCCAACAACTGCCCCCTAGGGTTTTCACCAAAGTATCCGCTAGATACGCTCCCTTGGTCCTTCCAGTACCCTTCCATGATTTACTCGAAAATTATATGAAAAACTTACCCAAGTTCACATCAGAAGGGAATCTAACCGCAGCCGAGCATGTCAACTTCTTCGATCAATTCGTTGATATTCTAGGTCTCGAACATGAGGACGTGTATTCCCATTTGTTTGTCCAAACCTTTGAGGGACAGGTAAGAACTTGGTTTCGGAGCCTGCCCCCAGGTTCAATATTATCCTACGATGCGCTAGAAGACCTTTTTCTCAAACAACGGGGTGAAAGAAAGGATCATTTATACTATTTTACTGAGTTTGGGTCTTTAAAGAAAAAGGGATTTGAAAATGTTATAGAATTTATCCAAAGATTTAATAAGTTGTACAATAAGATCCCTGTTGAAGTTAAACTGTCCCAACCTACAGCCAAAGTAACTTTCGTAGGAGATTTTGAACCTGATTTTGCTCTACTGTTAAGAGAAAGTAGAGGGGCTGACTTAACCTGAATGTAAGATGACGCTGTGGAAATTGAGTCAAACATGATGGCTTCAGGTAAATTAAAAACAAAAATCAAAATGGGAAACAGGGAAACCAAACGTTTTAGAGAACAATCGAGTCCCTCTGGATCTGGAAGGTCCTTAGATGACCAAATGGATGACATGGATAGGATAATAAAAGAGCTATCAAACAAAATCTCAAGAATGGAGCTAGACCAATCCAAAGCTGATCAATTCGTTAAGAGATATTTCAAGAGAAACCCCAATCCTCAGATTCAACAAAGACAGATTAAAAATGAAGATCAAAAAATTCAAACACCTCTAAAAAATGAAAATTATATTGGAGGAAATAATATGCAAGAGTTCGAGGATTTGGAAGAAGACGTAAACAATTTAGGCAAGGAATCTATAAAACCTCATTTGATGAAAGAAGATTATGAGAAGTCTCTAAACACTGAACAATCATCAAGTGAATATAATAATCTAAACAACGTTGATGATCTCGCTTATCAAGGAATGGACGACACCATAATGGCTGAGCTCTAGCATAAATACAATCTAAGGCCTAAAAACAAACCTGTGTCGACTGCTCAACCCAAGAAAATTTTGCCTAGGGGCAAAACCTATGAACCCGTCCATAAAGAGACCGAGATGTGAAATAACAAAGGGTTAGACTCGTAGAATACCAACATAAAAGAGGCTGAAACCCAAGCGAGAATAACTAATATAGTTGAAACGCACACACCGGAAACCAGAACCATCGAAAAAAAAACAGTGAAAACAAATAAAATGGATAGGAAAGAGTTCAAAGTTTCAACCAAGGAAACGGATAAAATTGTGGGAAGTTTCTGCCTAGAAAACGAGATAAATAAGATCAAGATACCAATAACTTTGGTTGATTTGGCGAAGAATCCTGTGTACCGAAAGCATATAACCAAGATGATAAATTTTTCAGATTTAGAGAGTCAGTCTGACATGATAAATCTGGAAGATGATAAGCTTAATATCACTTTTGGTCCACATTTTGAAGGTGCCAGAGATATCGTCACCCCCTTCTATATTACCCTAAAAGTGCATGATCGTTTGTTGCATAATTACATGCTGGACTCTGGGGCCTCTCATAACGTAATGCCCAAATCTATTATGGATAGACTAGGCCTTGAAATCACCATACCCTATGGAGATCTTTACTCGTTTGATTCAAGGAGAGTTAAGTGCATGGGCATGATCAAAGATTTAATAGTCACCCTCGCCCAGATTCTGGTGAAAAATGTCCTAATGGATGTAGTTGTCGCTGATATACCCCCAAAGTATGGTTTTCTATTATCTAGATATTGGGGAACCAAGCTCAGGGGATCCCTTCAGTTGGATATGACCTATGCCACGATCCTTGTTTTTGGTGGGCAGTTCACTCAGTTATATAGGGAAACACCGTTGGCATATACGGTAAGTGATCCTCAGAATCCTAACAATTACCCTTTTTATGTCGCCGATCAAGACTTGGGAAATTGTATTTTTTCTTTTGACGATAGTGAAAATAATTGTACAGAAGAAAGTTATATTGATGAAATCAAAACTAAAAAGACCGCTAAAAATGTGTATAGCACTGGAACTTGGAAAATGTTTTCTGATGGTGCTTCATCGTGTGAAGGAGCAGGTGTGGGAGTGATTTTCATAGCACCTGAAAATGAATTCGTCATCCCCTTATCTTATAGGCTACAGTGGGACATAGACTACACAAACAATGTATGCGAATATGAAGCTCTAGTCTTGGGACTGGAAGCTACCAAGAAGCTAAACATAAAGAACTTAGAGGTCTATGGAGATGCAGAACTAATTGTGAAGTAGGTGAATCGGCAGTACCAGGCCAAGCACCCGAGACTGAGGTCCTACAGAAATTGCGCCTGGGATCTAATGGAAAATTTATTTTTGTCAGTAAAGGTTCATTTCATCCCACGAGCCGAAAACCAACAAGCTGATTCACTAGCCAAAGCAACGTCGACTTTCACACCCCCTACCGCTTTCAAATTAAAATACCACATAGAGGTAAGGCACAAACCATCCATACCAAACAACATATAACACTAGCAAGTATTCGAAGATGAAAAACACATCAGAAAGTTCCTGGAAATGGTGGATGATTTCTTCGAAACTCACATTGACCAGGAAAACCAAAATGACCATACCTAGATTATACAGGAAGGGGAGGAGACTCAAGAGTTCTGAGAAAAAATCACAAATCATTGCCTGCTAGTGTTAAAAATTAATCACATCCATAAGGGCCTGATACCTCTGGAAAGGTTTTTTGATCAAAACAACATGCCTCTGAGGTCTACCTTACATCCCCAATCGAAGGAGGTCGAAGACTGTGACGTGGGCACTGCCAAAGAACATAGGATAGTGAAACTATCAAAGTACCTTCCTCCTAAGATAAAAATCAAGTATACGGACTTACTCGGACGGTATAAGGATGTCTTTGCATGGTATTATGATGAGCTCAGAACCTATGACACCTCTGTGATCGATCACAAGATACCTTTGAAACCTGGTGTTAAACCCTTCATACAGAAGCTCAGACAAATCAACTCCATTTTACTGCCTATGGTTGAAAAAGAAGTGAAAAGACTTTTAGGCGCAAAAATAATTGTACCTCTCAGGTACTTTGACTGGGTGGTGAACCTAGTCCCAATTAGGAAGAAGAGTGGGGATATCAGACTATGTGTGGACATCAGAAATCTAAATAAGTCCTCTCTCAAAGACAATTATTCTCTACCCAAAATGGATCACGTTTTGGAAAAAGTAGTTGGGGCAAATATGATGTCGATGATCGATGGGTTTTCCGGTTACAATCAAATCGCTGTCAACAAGCATGATAAAGAAAAAACAACTTTCACCACCCCTTGGGGAACATTTATGTATGACAAAATGCCTTTTGGTATGATGAATGCAGGGGCTACCTTTCAACACGCTATGGATATTGCTTTCGTCGGTGAGAGAGACAAATTCGAGGTTATCTACCTTGACGATCTAACTATTTTTTCTAAATCCAATGAAGACCATCTGATACATCTGAGGCAAACGTTCGAAAAATGATGAAAATTTGGTTTGTCCTTAAACCCCAAGAAGTCTCTCTTTGCGATGCAAGAAGGTAAACTCTTGGGCCACATTGTGTCCCGAGACAGAATTAAAATCGACCTTAAAAGGGTAGAAGCTATAGACAACATAAATATTCCTAGAAATGTAGAAGAAATTCAGTCATTTTTAGGAAAAATATTTTTTTTGAGAAGATTTATCCCAAACTTTGTTGAAATCGTGAAATTAATCACAGATATGCTAAAGAAGAACAACGAAGTGAAATGGATGGCGGAAGCTAAAGCGTCGTTTGCATGCATCAAGAAAGTTATCAGCGAAGCGCCCATGCTGGAAAGCCCGGATTATCTAAAGGATTTCATCATTTTATCATTCGCCTCCGAACACACAATGGCGGTAGTACTCCTCCAGAAGAATGAAGAAGGTTTCGAGCAACCAATAGATTTTTTTAGTAAAAGTCTTAGAGACGTTGAATTGTGATATGATATAATAGAAAAGCAAGCATATGTTATGGTGAAGGCGCTAAAGGATTTTATAACCTACGTCCTACACTCCAAGGTAATTGCATACATTCCCACAAGTTCTGTAAAGGATATATTGGTTCATCCTGATAGCGATGGCAAGAGGGGTCGGTGGCTTGCTAAAATTCAAGAATTCGATCTAGAGGTGAAACCGATGAAATTAGTAAAGGGACAGGATTTGGCTAAGCTCTTAGCTTAATCAAATTTCAGAGCACTCAGAACGAATAACTTGCAAGGATATGAAGGATGTGGGGACGTAAACGAGCCCGATGACCAAATAGCTATAACCAGAATCAAAGAGAATTTTTCCTTATTGGATTGGTATAAAGACATAGTGTCCTTCCTACTGACCCTAAAATGCCCTAGCGATCTATCTCCAGCTAAAGCCAGGACACTGAAGCTACATGCGGTGAAGTATTGTATATCTGAAAGCCAATTGTACTGGAAGGATGCATTAGGCTTCCTACTGGCTTGTTTGGTAGAATCAGAAACAAAGGGGGTCATAAACGAATTTCACAAAGGAGTATGTGGAGGGCATCACGCCTGGAGGGAAACAACTTATAAAATCCTGAGGGTAGGATATTATTGGCCTAAAATATTCTCATATGTCAACGCCAAAGTTAGAGCCTATAACCCTTTCCAGTTGTTCGTGGGCAAACAGAAGCTTCCAGCGCTACCTCTGGTCCCTGTCAAAACCGAAGCCCCTTTTCAACAATGGGGGTTAGATTTTATAGGAGAAATCAACCGGCATTCCAGCGCTCAACAAAAATGGATCCTCACTACCACAAATTACTTCACCAAATGGGTGGAGGCTATTCCGACTAGAAAGGCGACTGATTCAGTGGTAATAGATTTCCTAGAAGAGAGCATACTGTCCAAATTCGACTGTCCCCGAAAGATAGTAACGGATAATGCCCAGGAATTCAAGTCTATGGAAATGGTCAGCTTTTGCCAAAAATATAACATCATATTGGGCCACTCCACAACATATTACCCTCAAGGAAATGGGTTAGCTGAATCATCAAATAAAAGTTTAATTACCATAATTAAGAAGGTGATGAATGAAAACAAAATATCTTGGCATGTACATTTGAAGTACGCTTTATGGGAAAATTGGATAGGTACGAAGAAATCCATTGGTACTTATCCTTTCCAAATGGTATACGGGACTGATGTGGTACTACCTATAAATATACTGCTCCCTGTGATGAAGCTCTGGCAAGATGAGAAAGAAGAGCCAAACCTTGTCACAAGAAGAATAAATCAGCTGATTGAGGTCCAACAGCACAGGACCGAGGTGGAAGAAAGGATGCTGAAATACCAGGACAACATGAAAGCATTGTTCAATCATAAGGCCAAAAATAGAGAGTTCCTCCTCGACGATTTGGTTTTGAAATGGGATGCTAGGAGGGAAGACTCGGCAAAACATGGTAAATTTGATCATATCTGGTATGGACCGTTCAAAGTCTCAGCTTCTGAAGGGAAGAATTCATTTCTGTTAGATAATTTGGACAGTAAAATCCTCAACGCCCCTGTCAACAGGCATTATTTAAAGCACTATATGCAATAAATGAGTTCCAAATCTCCATTGTATATATCGGTTTGTGTTTTTTTATATATATATAGCTTTTTGGTAAGTTCACTTTCATTGCAAATAAAACAGGTTAGTGATTTCCTAGAAGTAGAGATATGAAATTTCAACACAAAGAATCCCATAAATCTTGAAGACCTGATACTCTTCATGTTGTTTCTTATAGGATTCTGGATTATAGCCCAAACAATAAAAGGAGAAAACAGACGGTCATGTATCAGGAAATTGACTCACCCAAAACATGTGACAAATGTTTTTCAAGAAGAGAACGAAATGGTAAGGCAAAGGTATGAATTTCCGAAGTATCTGGGTTTCAAAATAATATTACTTAAATGTAGCAATGGTCTCACGATTATGATATATTCACCTGACATGTATTTAAAAGAACAAATTTTTACTGTGGATTCTAAAAAGGCTCACTCGGATAAGAAAAAAAAAATAATAATAATTAAAATAAACAGAGAAAGTAAAGCGTATCCAAAAAAAAAAAAAGGTTCCAAGAGTCAGGATTGCATGTTAACATCTGGGTTTTTTGAAGTCCAAATCCTTCTCTTTTTTCCTTTTCCATCCTTGGTATTTTCTCCTTAAGATCTGACACCATCCTATACCCTCCACAGAGGAAGAAGAGGTTACACTTTAGTTCTGGAAACTGGCGAATGAATCTTAGAAAATAAGTTGGCCTTCACGACTCGTCGGTCTCCTACTGAACAAATTTATGTGTAGGTTGATCCTAACTCTCTTAGGTCTTTTAACAGGTTTCAAATGGTTAGGTCTTTCTCAAAGGAATACCCCTAGAAATAAATTATCCCATAATTTCCTACAGACTAGGACGTTTTGAAGGTCAAGAGAAAGTTGGTCCAAAGCACTCAAAGTAAGGTGACAGGCCTCTGTAGCGAATATTACACAGATATCACCCCTGGTATACTTCATACCAAATTGATTTCCCCCACTTCATATTCCAAAAGTAAAATATAAGACAGATGGTGAAAGGAAATTCATAATTGATTGCCCCCATCTAGTCCAAAGAGATAATGAAAGGAAATTCATAAAATGATTACCCTCATCTCATCATTTAAATGCAAATTCACAGTTTGGAGTGGTGAAAGGAAATTCAATAAAGGGAACTAGATAACTTCATCGGGGTACTGAACAGGCTCGCTAACAGTGAAGACATATCTAAGATATCTGTAAGTCTGTCATACATAAATTATACTACACTCTGGTAATTAGCCTTTTCAAAATTGGATCTACATCCCAAGTTCATGTTGGTCTCCCTGATTAAAAGCATGGAATTTACTTCGTTTTGATGGAAGCTAAAACCTACAGGACCTGATGAATTTCCTAAGATCATTTGGACCATCTTAAGCAGACCCGAATTCAGCCTTGATAAAGGGAAAGTTAACGAAAGGACTGCAGTTGAGTTTAGAAAGTGTGTCGAGTTTTGAAAGTTTTCCAGAAATAAAGTTGAAACCTCAAAGTTCCCTCTATATCCTCTTTCCAAACAAGTTTCACAGAAGCAAACTGATGACTCCATTTACCCAATATAGGCACTTGGTCTGCTGTCCTTCTCATCCCGCAAGGAAATGAGATCCCTAGTTGGAGCCTATGTTGGAGCCACCCTTCTCTAAATAGGTGAAGTGTTATACTTAAGCCCAAAAAGCTGGATTTTGGGACTTCATTTATTTAACGATTCTACCCACTAAAGTTGCAGTATCTCGACACGTGAAATGGCGAATTTTTTTTAGTTCTAATCACCATTACTAAATGAATAATCAGGGATTATCATCTTTATTACCTTGTACTCTTTCTCTCGGGAGTTACACGTTGAACATTTCTAAAACCTTTGACTTGCGAAGTCGTGAAGTTGTGTTAAATTTACCCAGGTTAGTATCAAGAGTAAATCACTTTAAACCTTAGTTAATCACTATTGTGATTTCGCGACTCGACTATTGATTCCCCAAAGGGTGGCAACTTTGTAACTCCAATCCACGAAGTCGCGATATTCATTAATTAAGCATGAAGTAATTAAAGGCTTAAGTCAAATCATAGACAATCAACTAAATCACACCATTGTGATTTCAGGTTTTTAAGGTTCAACGGCTAGGACCGAAATCACCCGATACAACGAACATCGAAAAAGGGATTAGCGACTAAAGTGCACTTAATTAAAAGAACTAAACCAAATTAGTTAACACCTTAAACAAACTTTAACACACACAACTTATGGATGAAGTTTTGAATGTTTCTACATTTTTCCATGTCATGAATCGTCAAGCATTTATGGCATTTATTTGAATTTGAGTGAGGTGATGGGTAGTAAGATCTCATTTTACTTCTAAATATTTCTATTAAAAGATTTGATTGTTCTGTCGGCAAGGACTCACATGGGCTTAAATGATCAAGACAAAGGGTTTTCTTTCATTATTTCAGTTTTCATTTCTATTGTGCACAGAGCCATTTCACCAGGATAACTTCTGTCCATGTTTTGAATATTTCCGACATGGGATGTAGTTTCAAGGTTCTCTATCATGGCTCCACGAAAAGTGCCCAAGGAAGATACTAAGAGTTCAGGTTAGGGTTCAGACGTTGTTTCTGATACCTCGCCCCGAAGTATTAATTCTGTCAAAACATGGACGTACGTTTCTGTAACACCCTGTTTCCCCCAGTTTGTAAAAATAACTGGACTAGCCAAGAATTGTGGAAAACTCATAAATGTGAATATGTGATGTAAATGGACCTTGTGGAAAAGGTCAATAAATGTGGATAAAATTATGAATTTATATTGCAGGACTACTGAGAGGGGATGTGCAGAAAAAGAGACCACGATGGTAGTGGAAGGCACCTGAAAATGTGGCGTTAACTTCCACCGAGAATTAATACCATATTTGGACTCCACTGGCCCGGAGAACCAAAAGCGGCTCACTGGCCCTGAATTAAATGTCTCATCGGCTGACAGGTAGATGGCTCCTCAGAAATTTAATGAGGGATGGGGAGGTGAACCGCCTATCCATAGAGCCATCATGACTGACCAGCGCGAGGAAAATCGCGCCACACGCAACCTCACAAGAGGATAAGGCGTGGGGTAGAAGCAATTGNGGAAGGAGAGTAACCTTCACTCCTGGTCACTAGTAGACAGAGACGCAGTCTCACACCATCGTGGTCTCGGCTTGGGGGTGGCTAGTGGTAAATCCACTGGGAGTCGCTAAGCCTATGGTTGGGTGGAAATGAGCACCCCTCTCAGCAGTTGCATAACCCCTGGTGTTATTTCTAATAAGTGTTTTGCCTCTGGAATCTTGAAATATATATATATATATATATGTTTATTCTGATGATTATGCCTATAAGTTGTGAAACTGTAAATGAATTCATTGTAAGAATGTTTGTAGGATGTTTTGATCAGTACTAGTAGTTGTATATTTGTATGGAAAGAATATATATGGCATATGTTCTCATGAATTGTTATTTACATGCGTACTGATCTAATTCAGACTTCATGTCTGGTTCTCGAGTGGACGATACCCTTATCTACCTCAGATAGTACCCTGAGTGAATCTCCCCATAGAGATACCTTCCTTGAAAATCCCACAAAGAATCAGGAAGGTGATTATGAACGCGTAAGGCCTTAGTAACCCTGCATAAGGAGGAACGATCCTCTTGAAAAACCCAAGATGGCAACATAAGGATGAAGTAACGAATCGATAGATGAGATCCCGTCGGGAGATCTGTGGTCACTCACGACCATCAGATCAGAGGAAGAATATGGAGTGTTAAGTGCTTTAACCCTGATAGGTATTAATCGACGAATGAGATTTCGTCGAGAAATATGCAGTCACACACGACCGTTAGATTAGTAGGAGAAAGTAGGGCGTTAAATGCCTTACCACTTTGTTCTCCTGTGTCTTCATGGGTAGCAAAGAGTTTAGGACCGTAGATCCCCAAGGTCCATGAGAGTATCCAGACCGTGGATCTTTCCACATTCAGGAAGTCGTGGGAGAACCCACAAGTAGGGAATCTGTCCGAGCCGTCAGATCTCGGCTGAAAAACCTGACAGCCATTGGATCTATCAGGAGTTACCCGAAGGTTAAGACCCCAGTGTATAGGGGCGAAAAACCCCGGAATAGATCTAAGCTGTCCGATTAAAGAGGCCACATGTCATGAGATCACCCATTTCAGGAAATCGGGAATCGAGAAATTGGGAGTCCTGTTGACAAGAGATCGGGACTTTCCATTGTGGAAATCCCAGGATAGATCTGGGTCGTCCGGTTGATGGAGGCCACGTGTCGTAAGATCTCCCATTTCGTGAAATCGGGAATCGCAAAATCGGGATTCCTGTTAACAAGAATTCGGGATTTTCCATGGTGAAAACCCTGGGATAGATCTGAGCCGTCTGATTGATGGAGGCCATGCGTCGTGAGATCTCCCATTTTGGGAAATCAGGAATCACGAGATCGGGAGTCCTGGAAACAAGGGATCGAGACTTTCCTGGGTGGAAACCCCGGAGCAGTTGTGGATCGTCTAATTTAAGGAGGTGACGTGTTGAGAGATTACTCGTTTCGGGAAATCGGGGATCAGGGATTCGGGAGTTCTGTTAAAAAAAACTCGGGCTCTTTCCTTGACAAATCCTGACTCATAACGTCGAGACAATAACATGTGGCTAAGTCCTGATGGATGGACGAGATTCCTTCGGGAAATCTCAGGGTCTGTAACGACCGTCCGATGTGAGAAAGAGAGGCCAGCTTTAAGCTGGGGCGTGAATGCGCAATTAGATAAGTAACGAGAATATCTGGATGGCCAGAGTCCACCCGCCCAGATCTACAGCTGGGGATTCATTCTGGAGCCCCCTTTCCATTCTGCCTTTAATGGGGGAGGGGGGGGGTCCGGAATTGAACGCGCAACTCTCGAACGGTCGATATTAATCCATCATGAGCAACGACACTCAGGTGGATTCCGAGCCCCCCTTGCCATTCTTCCTTTAATGGGGGGGGGGTCCGAAATAGTGTGGCGTGTGAAGTAGGGCCCCCTCCTATCATGTCGACTACCATGTCGTGTTTCCCTCTCTGCCACCTGTATTCCACTTAACCGTCCAATGGGGCCGTTTCTCATTGGCTTTTCTCTATCCCTGTTGAGATTTGTTCCTATTGTCCATTTCATAACCCTGTAGGGATTCGTCCCCATTGGCCGATCGCTAGCCCTGTCGGGGTTCGGCGGTTGCCAAGTCAAACGACTCGACATCACTGTAGCACCAAGGCATGAAGTATGAAAGAGGTACTGCGTTTATTCGGACTATGATCATGACCCGCGACCACAGGGGAGTGGGGAGAGAGAAAGATCTAGCTCACGCTAGGCCTTCGTAGGTAATTTGGCGGTTTTGATTCGGTGGAAGACCAGAAAAATACGATTTAGGTAGTGGGTATGTGACAGTTTCCAACGTTTTGCAATCTAAGTCGATAAATTGTTTGGCTGATTCCAGCGATAACAAGAAGGATGACTTGTCAACCAAATACAAAATCGACGCTCAAGCAGAGATGCACAAAATAGCGGCAAGGCCATAACTTCTTCCCTATTATGATATGATCAGGTGGGCGCTGGACCATGTGGACATCCTGACTAGGAAGATTATCAGCGAACAGAGGGTGACAATTGGGATTTTAAGACCAGATAATTTACAGGCAATGTATAAATTGTCACCCACACCGAACCTTACTCACAATGTCGAATTCCTATAGGGTTTCAAGAATAAGGAATGCGAGCAGTATGGAAAAATATTATCTAATCTGATCAAAGATTGGGTTTCTCACCTCGCGAAATTCAGGGCTGATACTCATGGAATCTATTCAATCTCCTCCTTATAGCCGTAATTCAAGTATATAGCGATGATGGCCTGTAGGCTGTATGGGAAGGTGGACACTACTCACTTTTTCCTCCCATGGGTACCTCTTATTCATACAATTGTTGAGGGTTTCTCCTTTGATTGGGCCAAATTATTGTCCGACAGTCTAACCAGTCGAATTACCGAATATTGAGTGCAGAGGGCGAGTAGGAAAGCGGCTTCGTTCTTTATGTTTTCTTACAACATGGACGCTATTTGCTTCATGACACCTTTCCCACTAATGAACTGGAGCTGGGCTCCATCTAATACAGAGCCTATTCATGTCTACCACTCGAAACTTTGGGAGGATAAATCCAAAGAATTCATCTACGAGATCTTCAACTGGGTAATGGTACTAGTACGTGTCTCCATCTTCTCCCATCCGCCTCCCAGGATTTCGGATAACATCACGGCCAACCTGAGTAGTGTGGAAGATTGGTATGTAGAAGCTGAATTTTCATACATCAGGGTCTTTGGCACCTTTGTTCCCCCATATTCTCTACTGCAATTCTTGCCAGATAAGCGATTGTGTCGCGAGATCGCTAGACATACTGTTCTCGATGGGATAAGCAAAGAGCTCAAAGGAGTATCGAAAAAGGTATGGTCGTCTTTTCCCATTCACATTGGTGCATATTCTTTATTAGATTTTGGTCATGCCAGAGCTGAGGCTACGACCTTAGAAGAAATGAAATTGGTAGACATTGAGTTTAAGAAGCATGAACCCAATAAGGTTGTGAGAAATCACCTGGCGAGCTATGGCCTGAAGAAGTACGAACACGAGGATTCGCCTCATGATGAAATCTTCCGAGGAGTGAGGTCCTACTCTGAATTCCTAAGTTGGATTCAAGCCCAACCGCCTGGAGATATGGCCAATTTCCTTAAATTCCAGGAGCACCGACGAAGTTGTCTCCCCCAGGTTTTATAGGGCGAAACCCCAAAGCGTCTGGTTACAGGGAAAATGGAAGCCAAAGGCTCAAAGGACTCGAGTCCTGACAAGGAGGAGAACCAAGAGAAAACAGGGGAGGTTGGGACCTTAGAACGAGGAGCTGAAATCCCCTATCAACAGGAAGGAAACCCAAAAAAGGGTACGTCGGGCAAGCAGGTCCAAAGTCAAGCAGAGATACCCTCGCAAGGGTTGGGTGACTCACTATCACACATATCAACCAAGCTAGCCATGGATGCTATCCCGAAAAAATCATTCAAGGAAATCGGCAATCCCATTGCTTCTATCATACCCTTACAGTTCACAAAGGGGAACCCCGATGTAGGATGGATTTTCAGTGAAGAGCTAACGCCCATTTCTGTAGAAGAGTTACCTCCGAATGAATTTTTCTTTGATAAAAAAAGGAAGGTCATAGTGAAGCAATAATCGTATCCAAAAGCGGGCATTATGGCTAAAAAAATTAAAATCTTGACAGAAGGAAAGGCCGTAGGAGAGGAAGAATTCACCGATGAGATAGCAGGGAGACTCGCGGCTTATGGTACAACCAACTAGTATTCAGTTGGAACTTTGAAGGCATAGTTGAAATGAAAGAACCTCTTGATCGGTAAGTTGGAAGCTAGGGTGGCTACGGTGGAAGAAAATGCCAGGGATGAGGTGAGCAAAAGCCTCGAGCAAGACATAATAGTTTATCTGCAGGAGATCAAGAAACTTAGATCCAATCTTTAGCAGGTGTGCTAGTCGGCGCAAATAAGCCAAACGTAGGTAAGCCAGTAGGAGCAAAAAATAATACAATTACAATCGAAATTGGATGTTGTGGAAAACCAGGTTTTAGACATAAAGATATTCCAATCCCAAGCTACCGGAATTCGATAGAAGGTATTAGCAGCTCAACAAGACTTGCTTGCAAAAGTGGGAACCATTCAGAATCACTTTCAGACGATAGATCAAGTGCTAGAAGATACCTCTTTGAGAGAAAGTGAAGCTGGGGCAGCTCGGGTTGCTTTCCAGGATGTTGTTATAGCCACAACGGAAGTAGAGACGGTCAGTAGCTCCAAATTATCCATCACAGAACAAACCAGAGGGAATATCTTACTAAAGGCTTGGGAGAAGAATATATCAGAGAGCAGGGGGAGAGCTAAGGAGGTGAGGAATTCTTGTGAAGAAAAATTCTCCTTGATAAATAAAAGTTTGTTAGACCTTGATAAGGAAGGAAGTGTTGGGATGCTGGGAAAAATCAATATAGCTAAACACCTGCTATATATCAAAGAAAATGTGGAAAAGGAGCAAGTTGAAATATCTTAGATAAGCTAGGTTGATATGGTCCAAGTGGACAAATGGCTACTACAACCAAGTTTACAATTATGGTCTATCGTCACAGAAAACCGAAAAGTGGGAAAAAGATTGCCACAGTTGGTGAAGAGTTGTTACACCTTTGAGGCAAACAACCAAGCAGAGCCTTCCAGGTTGATAGCCCAGTTGGTTGAAAGGTGTGTCAATTGCATTGAGCAGGTGAAAGGGTAGGCTTCTGGTGTTAAATGACGACAGATGTCACTCCGTTCTATTTCTGGAGCCAGAGGAGCAGAGAAAGGAAGGCACTCTGACCTTATGAAGGAAGACAAAAGACAAGGAAATGAAACGCTTCAATCCTTCATTTGTAACTGACAAGTTTCTAGAACGTTTGGAATTTGAAATGTTTAGAAGTTTGTTTAAATATATTTTTTGAAAAGAACACAAGGGCTTCTTTTTTCTTTTGGAGATTGTAATGGAGAAAATTCTCCTTTGTTAGGATTAATACAAAGTGAATTGAAGACTCCATATTTCGTCAAGATTGAGTTATGTGTTTTCCTCTGTTATTTCATACTTCATGTCATTTTTATATACATCTTTGGTGAATGTTTTAACTGCAATTTAGTACAACTTCTACTGCGGCGATCAGGTTTTAGTTATTTAGTTATTTACAACTTTTCCTCTGTATCGACTATTAGCAGGTACAAGACTTGTGAATTATTAGATCTCTACATTTTATGCTTTATCAAGATGTCTCTTTTCTTTTCTTCTTCTGTTATAGCATGGGATTCCTCTGGAATTGATGCCCCACATTGTTGACAACTCTATGTTTTCTTTCATTTCACACTCAGTTTCAGATTTTAACTCAGTTACGGAAAATGGCCTTTGATTTTGTTAAACTTTTAATTGGCTTCAATGAATTTTCCTTATATGATCTAAAATTGAAATAGAACTTTAAAACATCAACCCCTTTTAAAGCTCTATTTCTCCATGACAATACCCATTGTAAGACAACCCAACATTGAATCTGACCTATCGGATCAAACCAACATCACTTTGAATCTTTTCAATACTACACTTAAGACTGCCATCACCCAGGCATAGCTCGAACGTTCATGGGCAACCATCGAATGGGATATCAACATTCAAGAATATTTGGAAGCTAGCCAAAGACAACTCATAAATCAACCATAGCTTCCTTCCTTGAAGTTGTTCTTTTCCTTTTTATCACTCACTCACTTTGGATGCCTAGACTTTATACTTTATAGCCTTAAGTATAGACTCTGGAACAACAATATGAATCAAGGATTCAAGCAAGTTTCAAGAAAGCAGAAGAATCAACAGCCCAAGGAGGCTCAGCCTAACAAAAAATCTCAAGCTCACCCATCTATTCTCTCCAATAATAGATATGCAAATTTGGAATCTCAAGATGAAGAATCATATGACTCTATGGAGAAAGTTCCTCATCATAACAACTTGAAGACCAAAGCTAAGCAATAAAAAAAAGAACAAAAAATCCCATAAAATACAATTAAAGGAAATAAGGCCCTACTTGGGGGCAGTGCCTCTTCGCATGGGAAGGATCCAAATCTAGTTTATGTAGATAGGATTCCCAATGGGGTTTTCATTGCTCCCATCGATCCTTTTGTGGAAGTGGAAAAGAGAGATGGGCGGGAGGGAGAAGATTCTAAATCTCCCTCCTTTGCAGAAATTCTAAAGAAGAATCCTTGTCCTTCTCCCCCTCTAACAAGAGGAAGAAAAGAAAACAGAAATCATAAAGATAAAGAAGAAGCATCAGGAAACTCAAGGGGCTCCTAGCAATCAATGTGTGGCATCGCATATAGTGATGGGATAGCTTGGATTGTGAGTTAATTATGTTTTTCTTATGCATTTCCTTGTGTAATCAATTTGTAAGGATTTATTCTTGCAATGAGGAAGTAGTTGGTTTGAATCCAGGAAAATCTTGGTCTTGGTTCATCAAAGCCAACTTGGTAATTTTGGTTCATTGCTACTATAGTCTAGCTAGCAAGCTGAAACTTTGAATAACATCATCATCTTGAGAGAGAACCTTCTTCTTAGTTATTCTTAGTACCTTTAGGCAATATTTTCAAAAAAAAGTATAATAAATATGATTAAACAATTAGCTAGATTTCCCAAGAATTTGAATTTGATAATTTCCCTTCCTGTTAAATGAAAATTTAATAATGGTGATATGGTTTGATTGCCTTTCATTTTAAGTGTTATGCAAATTCATAATGTGTTATTTTTTTATGTTATTATATACAAATTTTACATATAAAATTTTGCATCTTCTCTCAATTTTGAATATACATTATGTTATAGCAACATATTAAAAAAAATATTATAATTCATAATTTGTTTCACTATTGAATATGTTGATAATTGAATACCCATTTCAAGAATAACATTAAATATTTATTAAAATCATTAATATATTTAAATGTATTATTGAAAAAATCCAAAAAATAAAATATTTAGATTGAATAAGAATAACATTAAATATTTATTAAAATCATTAATATATTTGAATGTATTATTGAAAAAATCCAAAAAATAAAATATTTAGATTGAATAAAATATTTAGATTGGTCCTATTCTATATAGGAATATCCACTTTATTTCAAAGAAAATGAAAATGTTGAATATGGTTAAGAATGCGCACATTTCAAACTAAATTTTACAATGGAATACAAAATTACAAGAATATAATGGATTAGTGGTGAACACACCAATAAAACAAAATCCACAAATATTTAAAAACATAATTCATATTTTAAAAAACATAATTCGTAAGTGGAGTTCAATTTTTTTTTTAAGAGAATCCTCTAGATTTTGAAATCTGCACCGTAGAAGTTCACATCGAGTGCCTTTGTCTTGTCTAACTTTAGTGGATTCTTGTGTCTTGTCTTTAATGGATTCTTGTACCGCCATTCCAGAAGCTCCCAATGACAATCTATTGTCATTGTTGTGTGGGGTTGTTATGGTTGAGTGTTTTTAATTAAAAGGTATTAATATATAATAATAAAACATTTCTTTCCAAATCAATGTTTTTTATATACCGTGTGCACTTTAAAATTGTAAAACATGCAGTTTTCCTTTATAAAATTATAAATCACATTTTAAATTAAGAAAACAAAAACGATTTTAATAAATTTTAGATTTATCAAAGTTTTATTTTATTATAAACATAAGTCTTACTTGTGACATAGAAGGTAATTTCAATTTTTTATGATACAAAAAATAAATTCATTGTTATTAATATACTTAAAAAAAAACATTATTATAAAAATTAATATTAATTTTAAATAAAATATTTCTTTTAATTATTAACATGGTCAAAGTACTTGCATGTATTGAAAATAAAAAAGGCAAGTGCACAAAGTAATTACCAAACACATAAAATTCAAAATCTAGTAACTTAGTGTTTTATTAAATTAAATATAAATTTTCCTTTGAGATTATAATCAAAGTTGTTATAGAGGATGTAAAGTACAAAATAGTAGCTAATGCATTTGTATTGATGACTATGGAGATTATGCAACAACAAGGATCATGGTTGGTTTTCATTATCTTTTAGGGGTGATTCATGATATCACAAGACTTTCTCCTTCATGTGCCAAGTAGTTTTCAATCCATGATGTATTTACACATGTCTTATTTTGGATAATTTGATTGGAATTTTGTATTTTGATTTCATAAAATGTTGTATTTAATGACTCCAACAGAACAATGCTCTCAATCCCTCAAACATAGATCTACTAGTAAACCCCTTATGACTTGAGTGTTTGTCAAAACATTAAGCATTTCATTAAAGACGTTGAGTGCTTCACTTTACTCAACTTGTGTGCTTTGATCTTCATAATCCATGTATATATTCTCGTATTTAGACAACTTAAGATGAACTTAGTACATGAATATGAGTTGGGATTGAAACATAGTGATATTTCCATTGAATACATTGTACTAATTAATACTACCGTTGTTGGATCTTGTCATAGCTTCTCACTGACTTAATGGTTGAATTGCATCATTGAATCCCAAAAGGGGCACATGGTGATGATATTGGTGAAACACTCATTCACCAATGGGATAAGACTATCACAAAACCCCATGGCCTTCCTTATAATCGTTGCTTTTACCCTCCATCTATGTTTTTTGGTGCTTGAGTTGTTCTTTTAACTGAATGTTTCCTTGCTCATGGCTAAGAGGTTAGAGTGCATTTTCTTTAATTTCACCTTGGACAACTGTGAAAAGGTGACCCCTAATGTCTCTATGTCTAGAGGATGTGCATTGTTCACGTTCAACATATATTCTTCAGTGAGTTGGACCTCCATTGTTTGTTTTTCATTTTGCTTCCTCTT
>JASDQU010012327.1:119327-132955 GCA_032191745.1 Picea mariana
GAGAGAGAGAGAGAGAGAGAGAGAGAGAGAGAGAGAAATGGATTCACAAGTACGTTAGAAGAGGGATAGTTAGGAATGGGAGCACATGTGTGCTCTACAACGCACATGTGTTCCTAGAGTGTGTGCGTGTTCCTAGAGCACATGCACATTCTTTTCATTTCATTTTCTTTCGAGCCAGAGTGACAACTTTAGCATATGTGTTTACTGAGTTGGTTGCCTCAGATTTAGGATTAGGATGACGAACCTAGTGGTTTGGTCTACAAATACATTAAAACCTCCATTTTTATGAATACATATCAATATCTCTATTTTTCACATTATTTTTATATAGGATACACAAGTCCGTTGTTAATGAAACTATGAACACAAATAAAGACAACTATGTAGATTTCAAATGTATATTTACTTTTAAATAATATTGTTTACTATTTTTAATACATTTTTGTTTTGACATATGTCAGAATCCTAAAATAAAAGCCTCCTTTATTTATGTTATAACTTTTTATCAACTTAACGATTTTTAAAATAAGTTATACGTTGCACTAGAAGAGACTTAGACCAATCTAAAATAAAATAAAATAAATGTTTGATAATGTTAAGACCCTCATACCCTACACTAACACAAGGCCTTGTAATTTCAAGGATATAATGACTTTCATAATTTAAAAAAATATAAAATTAATATTATAAATTTTGAAAAAATACCTCACACTAGAACACTAGGTTCTCTACAATTATATAAATTTTAGGGAAATTCCATCGTTAAGGTACTCAACACCCACACTAACAAAAACATATACATTATATTTTTCTTGAAAAATAACATACCATTGTTAGAAAAACACAAATTTCACATAGTTATTCACAAATTCTATAAATAAAATTATATATTCAGAAAAGTAATTCGGTGACCTACATTTCATCGTTTTGCACCATATTCAAATTCATTGTAAAGGTACCTTGAGTAATCCCTCCAAGTAAAGAGATCATTGTTTTTCCATGTTTGCATTGTCACTAACACATCACAGGAGACCATCATTATTTTGCACCTGTTGGAGACAATGTCTCCATTATTGTTGTGAGTTGTTAGAGAATAATTGAGATTTTCTCTCAACCCCTCCTCCTAATTAAGGAATTAGTTAGATCTGGAAAATTCTATATAATAGAGAAATTGTTGTGTGTTAAAAAGTACAATTTATAATACAATAGTGTTTTGTGTGTGCACAATGTCTTCTCTCCAATTTTCTATGTTGGTTTCAGAGTTCGTTTAGCCCTAACTCTCTCATGGGAGGGGATGTGATCATGGAAATTCCTCTATTTTAATTTGTTGTTGTAGGAGAGTAGATTGGTTGTCGGAGTATATTTGTGTGAGTTTTTAGTGTGCAAGTTCTATTGTTTCTTAACTAGATTGGATTTAAGTTGGTGTAGAAATTCTTGAAGTTTGTGTGTCTATTGTTGTTGTTTATTTCAACTCATAGAGAGAGATCGTCGCTTATGTTTGAAGAAACTGCTCATCAGTCAAGCCACAAAAGGAAGAAGGGTCGTATTGATTTTGTTTCATTGGCATTTTTAGTGTGCAGTGGATAGAACCCGATACATGCACTATTAATGTAGCATAAAGAGAGTCGATATCAGTTGATTCAATCTTGCAATATTTTCCATCGCTGCATACAAAGGATGTTCTATCAACAGAGAGAGAAAATCAGAACCTACCATCTTGGAGGAGTTGTCCTTTGCATTTTTTTTATTGACCCATCAAGTCATTTCATTAAACTAAAGCAAGAGTGCATGATAGATTGGAGAAAATATCGGTTCGATACATTGTAACAACTTAGGGATGAAGCTCTAAGGTTTTTAATTGAAGGATCATTATGTGAGTTTGAAAGGAAGCTTGTGACATAAGGAGAAATAATGAGATGGATGCCAGATATGGCAACTCTACTTCAAATTAATTGCAGGATCAATTTTTTAGATTTTCCTGTGGAATTTGTTGACAATTTGAAATCCAAGCTGAAGACGAAAGTACCATGTTGCTTCTAGGTTTTGATTGAGGTCAAAGGGTATATGTGTTTTTTCTTTGTGATTGTGGAATTAGTTATTTTTATTTGAAGTGTGAAATGTGAAAGCTTTAGAGAGTTTGTGTGTTTGTAAAATTATATGATGAAAGACCGCTCATACAAAAAAGTAACATAGTTTTAGTTGGTGGTTCTTGATGTTCTTCGGTGCCAAAATAACATGTCATTGGTTTGATAATGAATACATTTTCTTATAATATGGTGGTTCTTATTTTCCTCCCGTGTTACAAGAACAACTATTACAGGTTATCTTTGTGTGTTTGTGTATGTGAAAAAAGGTCAAGTTGTATGATTGACTATTGGTACTTGGTACTTGGTATATGGTTGTTATGGTTCATTGTTAGAGGCACATATTTGTGATATTGGCATATACATGAGTCCTATCTTATGGCACATGGCATGATTGTGAGTGATGATACTTGGTTGAGGTACACCATTGGTATTACGTGATTAGCATATCTTATGGTACATGGTGTATGACATGATATGGTATACAGTTGAGACACATTTCATTGTATATGGTACATGGTGAATGGTATGGTATAGGTGTTGATATACATGATTGGTGTACATGGTTGATGTGCATGATTGGCACATGGTATGGTATGTTGTATGGTGTTGATGTGCACATGGTTGATGTACATGGTTGGTATACATGGTTGATGTTTTAGGCATATGGTATAGGTTGAGGTACATGTTTCATGCACAGTTTTGGTATAGGTGTGGTGCATGGTTGATGCACTTTTTGTGGTATAGGTTGTGGTACACAGTTTATGATTGGTATGGTACAGGTTTATGGTTTGGTACATTCTTTGGTACATGGTTGAGACACATATCTTGTGATGGTATGTTGGAGATATTGATACATGCTTGGTAGAGGCATGTGTTGGTGATTTTGGACATCTAGTTGAGAGGTGTCCTTGGTATATGATCCATGTGAGAGGATCTGGTTGAGTATTGGTGACAGTGATAGGTTGGACAGGTTGGCCAGTGACAGGTTACAGGTTGATGTGACAGAGGGAGTGGCAGTGACAGTGATAGTGACAGTGGTAGAGTCTGTGACAATTGGTCTACACTTATATTTCAGGGCTGCAAGATGTGGTGGGGAAAGGGGCTTGTAGCCTCCTTCGGGTTGGAGCCAGAGAATTAGGGAGTTGGAGCTTCCTTCAAGTTGGATCCTGAGAAATAGGTGGTTGGAGACACCTTCTGGTTGGAGCCATAGAATTCACGGAGTTGTAGCTTCCTTCATGTTGGAGTCTGTGAATAGGGGGTTGGAGCCTCCTTCCAGTTGCAACTGGAGAATTTGGAAGTTAGTGCTTCCTATGGTTGAATTCTTGATATATATAAGAAAGCATTCTGCAGTTTTCTCCCATTTGGGTTTCCATGTAAAAACCAGTGTATTGTGTTCTTGATGTGATATTGATGTGATGCTACTTATGTTTACATGCTTATATATATATATATATTGGATGCATTCATAGATGATACATTGATGATAAAGTGTTGAACACTATTGGTAAAATTTAAAGAATGCATATTGTGGTTAAAAGTGGTATAATTGCTCATTACCGATTCACCCCTCCCTCTCAGTAATCCAATAGGAACACTGCAATATGGTGACTTCCTAGCCATGTGGAAATTAGAAGACAAAAGAAGAATCTGATGTGCAGGTGCTAACTCGAGGAGGAATTCAAACATGAATGGAATTAGAGAATGGATAAATCTTGAGTAGGAACGTAGAAGGGAAGATCAGAAAAGTGGCACATGCACCTCCTAAGTTTGATGTTGCGCAACAAAATCATTTTTTGTCGATGTGTAAAGGACTCGAGACGAGGACAGAGCATTTGGAGTGTTACAAAACATGGTGCAATTATCACTAGAGAAATCCTAGGTGTGTGAAGAGGTATAATGAGCGACACAAAAATCCTTGGAGGAGGCTCAATCCCATGAAGAGTTGCATCGTGAAACACAAAAATCATTGGAGGAAGCTCGTGTGCATGAGGAGATACAATGCATGACACATAGGTCATTGGGAGAAGCCCACAGATAGGAAGAGGTGCAGTGGGATGAGAAAAAGGAAATAGAGGAGTGTGTGTGCAAAGAGTCTAGACATATGGTGTGAGAAGAAACACAACACAAAACTTGTCAGATGTGCAAGTAGAGGATCAAGTAAGTAAATTTTTGCATTGTTGCATGAAAATTTTAAGTGATCTTGATGTTGCAAATAAGTTGATGCACATGTTGACAACATGTATGGGGGAAGAAGATACAATTGTAGCCATATCTACCCCGATACCAAATCGGGATGTGCACCAGGTGAGAAAGTAGAAGATAACAGGAAGAGAGTTCAATATGACAGTTGAACTCAGAAGCTATGAGATGCACAGTGTCATATTGGACCCGAGGTCTGATGTGAACATCTTGCTGAAGAAATATTGGGAGTTGATGGGTAGGCCAAGTTTGATGTGCTCCTCCATTCAACTTAGGCTAGCTAATCAATACCAAATATATCCCATCTATCAACTTGAGAAAGCAGAAGTGAATATTGAAGGGGTAGAGACTAAGGAAAAGTTTGACCTGATTGAGATAATGTATGACTCTAATCCCTACCTAGGGTTACTTGGCATTGATAATGAATTTGACAATAATACATTTTTTAATTTTAAGGAATGACATATTTCCTTTGAAACAGATACCTTGCACGTAATTGCGCCTTTGGATCCAAATGAAGGAGGCATGTCTAATGAGCCCATGAATGAGGATGCATGGAGCTATATTATTGAAACAATATATCAAATTATAGGGTGTAGGGTGGATTATATCAATCCCACAGCGGATGGTGAGCTAAGATGGAGAATTTTTTTCTCATTTGACATAGATTTAGATGATTATATGGAGAGATGGAATCATAAGATCTATGAGGTTTCAAAAAGAAGATGTGCGTGAATCACCATCGCGTTGCATGAAGTGGGAATAGGCCATTACACCTTATATTCGATTGATAGAAAAGACTTGGTGGAAACATTCCTTTCTTAGATGTAGAATATTCCCTTAACCCATCGAATGCAAGCTCTCAACATAGTGTTAGAGGGAATACCCATGCAATGGTGGGCAGTACATCATGAACATCTACTCGAATGGGAGAAAGTAGTGGAGACAATCAAGGAAATATTATGGCCGAAGGTAAATACCTAAGAACATATGTGCTCCAGTGAAAGGAGTTGGATGGTTAAGTAGATTCCAAATACAAGGAAGATCCATCTGAGTTCCAATCATGTTGTACCAGTAAGTAGTCCCATCCCTCAAGTTGCTTCGACTACAACTATGCCAACAGATGGGTGGTGCAATCCCAAATTCAAACCAAACCCAAGGTGGGGTGGTCAGTAAACTCACCTAGTCTTGACCATAATTATCGATGACCCTCCATGGCAAGGGATAAGGAACAAAATATGAGTAAAGAAACATCCCGATATATTAAGGGCCAATGCAACAAGATGATATGTCTAGCATGAAAGAAGGGGCATGTAGTAACCATGCATTGCACCCTCGAAAGATAGGAATTAGGGCATGGGTAGAGTAGTCAAAATCATAGTAATAAAGAAGTGGCAGAGCCAACTCAACATAATAAAGTGGGACACGACAAGTTGTACCAATGAAGATTTTTCTTGTTTTGGAAAAGATTTATACTTAAATATCGGATTAAACTCAAAAGGATGAAATAATGTTCATTAACAACACATTGACAAGATACATGAAGATATGTTGAAAGGAAAAGCGGTTTGTTAGCTCACAAAGAGGTGAAAATTACATGGGGAAAGGTGAATAGTTATGGAAAGAAGGTACCTATGGTGTGTGATAGTTATAATGGAGAAAATACGTCATAAACAAGTTTTATGATATCTTGGTAGTAGGAATCAATGGGGGTATGCCACCCTTGGTACATTTAAAATTCTTGAACCATACTTCAAATTGTTATTTCTGAATCGTAGACAAAAAGCATAGTGCAAAATCGAGGGATAAAAAACTTAAGCAATATATTTTCCATAGCTTAGCCATATCACACCATAGTCTAGCCCACCGAAGTCCCCCCATCATGTAGTTCACATTAGATAGAGGTGTGGTACTGTTACAAACAACAATGGCCTTCCCAAGTATGCCAAATGCAATATAAAAGGTCAAAGCTAGTAAGGAGTAATTGATATTTGAGCTTGTAATCTCATCTAATGTAAGATTTGTAAGCCCTATGTTAGGGAAAGTTCCTATGTTGTGGTGCATAGATCATAATGTCTATGATTTGACCCAGTTTCCTGAATTTTAGTTCATTAAATATTCATAGATCATTCAAAATCCCAACAGAACAGAGAAGGTACTCACTTAGAAATGGGCCAAGCCCCTTCGACAATTTGGTGTCCTGATTATAGTAGATTTCTTACATTTTGACCAGAGTCCATCAGTGCATTCTTTCCTATGCTTATTTCTTAGTCAATTGCATGGAGGGTATATGTGGCTTGAACAACCATACGAAGTGGACATGAATACCACATATCGATTCTCAATTGTGCCAACAACAGACAATGAACCAACCAGCACTGTTAAGGCCAAGGACGTAGTTTAGGATAAGATTTATGTTGAATATGGGATGTGTAGAGGGTCTCACATGGTCGTAATTATAGATATCAATAAACATATAGTCCAATTCATGACACAATTGCTTACCTCTAAGCTACTCTATAAATTTCGTAAGGAAGAATGTCCCATGGGACTCGTCGTTGTCATGGAGCGATGTTCTTCAGGGGTTCTAATGGCTTTGGAATGATATCTCATAAATGAGTTTGTTGAGGATTGTTTAGAGGCCTAGAACTTAGGAAAATATTTTCATTAAAGGTGGGTTATTTTATTACTTGGCATATTCTATGGAAGCGCCCCCCCCCCGAGCCATGAAGAGGATGCAACTAGTGTGCCACTCTTCATCACACCTAGATTTATTATTCTCTAGTATGCCAAAGAACAAACAGTCTAAGCCAAGTATAACAATTCCTTTCAAAAGTGGTACATGCATCTGATACAAGTCATTAATGTGATGTTGCACATTCTAAAGAGTGTCATGAAAAGGTACGATGACTACCTTGAATTCAAGTGTGATTTCCATAAAATTTTCATTTATCCTTGTGAAAATAAGAAAAAATCCATTTCCATGCTCCCCTTTTGCATCATGGAAGAAGACATCCAACTAAGTGTCATAGAATGGGTTGAGGACTATCAAATTCCTTTCGAAGATGAGTAAGAACAACTTGAAACAAGGACAATAAAAACCAAGATAAGAAAAGGGTTGCAACCGCAACCAGACAGAAAGAACAAGCCTCATGATCGAAGTTGTAGAAGTTCGACACCTCCAAAGGAAAATACATATATCTCCCGAATGAGCAATCACAAACTGATAAAGAGTCTGAGGATGACCAATACAAGGCCCGCAAGAGGAAATGGCCCTTAGTGACACAAGAGCTATCCCTAATCATTTTAGATCCTATCAGAGCGCACACCCTCTCCCACAACAAAGTTTAGTACCATCAAAGAGGAAGTCCTTGTGCCATCCAAACAACACACCATAGTGCCTGGTCAAGTTCCCAACAAACATCAACGGATGAAGACAAGCAAAAGGATAGCAAGTACCACGGTAACACAAAAAAGGATGACGGTTATGAATGTCCCAAAGTTGGTCAAGGAAATTAGAGGACATCTCATGATGCAATAGATATTTCTAAAACACACTGTAGGTAAATTAAACAACTTCGGTCGACAATTTTCCATTGCTTCTCCACCTAGTTCACCCCCTCAAGAGAAAAAAATCATTGAAGTTAGTGGCACCAGTCAAAGAAGAGTGTTGCGGGTCAATCCATTGGTTATTTTCTCGTTTTACTTAGCTAGTTCTGAACTCGAACAAGCACAGGTTCCTAAAGAGAACCTGCAAAATTTTATGACTACCATCACGATGGAGCTCAGAGATCGACACCGAGAACTCAACCAATCACGTGAACAACTATATTAGTAGCATCAACTAGAAGTTCCAACACACAAAGAAACTCAGGGTAAGCATCAATAAGAAGTGTATGTGTGACAAGAAGTAGAGGTTGTGCATCAGGAGCTCGAAGCACTTCATTTTCCATAGGTCACCGTTCATGCTGAAAGTAAGGCACAACAAGAAACAATTCTCACAATTCAAAAAGAAATCCTCGACACCATGGATGAGGCTTATTCATAAGTACCCAAGCCTAGGGATGATTATCCAGACATGCATGCAACTCAAAAACATCACGCAATCAAGGAGCAGATCTAGGTTTTGGAGATACAAAATCTCGAGCTTTGTGAGAAGATAAAATGGCCTACCACAGATAATCAAGGGTCGCAAAAAAATATTGTCATGGCCAAGGAAGCACTGCAAAAGGTCCAAGCATGCATCAAGTATTTCACAGGTCTCGTTGAGTATAGCTTCCTACTCTATACTCATCTCCATAATCTACCCGAGATCAATGTCGTTGATGAATGGATATATATTACGGAAGTAGTAGTCACACAACAAAAGAGCACCATGACATCCTTTCCTCTGGGTGAGAGACACACTACAATGACAATGATCGCCAAAAAAAGTAAGGAGATTATTGTAGCTCGGTCGAAACAAGAGACTCTCTCTGGAATTTCCAATGACAGGAATGACAAAGCCCATGCATGTTACAATCATCTCCCAGTGACACACATAGTGGCAACTCCAATGCTAAAAAATATGGAGCAAATCAATCTTCAGTCCCCACAATTTACAACAATTGATGAAAATGAGGTTGTTTAGCTCACTCAAAGGTTGTAGGAAACTTTTAATGATGTTGATAGCCAATTTCAACAATTCCTCCAGGAACTCATGACGACAATGTTGTCAACTTCTTATGTCAATCCATGAATAGTGTCATTGGATCGAGGACGAGCCAACTAATAGTGTTGAGGGTTTGTTGGAACCCAAGGTTTTGTGGAAGTTGCATGCATGCCACAAATCAATACTGTGTTCATGGTCATGAAGATGCACTGCGTGGTGCAAGGAAATATTAGCAGCAGTGTCAACCAAAGGAAGATGGTGTGCGCAACTCAATTTTGAACTACGCACAAGGAATCAAAGAGAAGACCACATGCAACAAATCTAAGCATATCTTCAGGAATATTTTGTAATCAGTACTATAACAACCCAAAGGAGAAAAATAGTCAGTGGAGTGGAGAAAAATAGTCAGTGGATTAAGTTACAACAAAGAAGAGAATCAACAGATTGAGTGCACGTCTATGGCAGAGAGTCGATTGGAACAAAAAGAGAGAGTTCCATGTCCAATTTTGTATGAGCTTGTATGAGTTTGTATTAGAGTGAGAAAGGTGTAGGTATGAAGGAATGTGAACAGAACACATAGTACATTAGAATGGAATTATTGTTGAATGAATCTATAGTGCATGGCATGGACCTATGTTATCGTTCTCTATATATGTATGTATTTTGATGTTAATGAACATAATCCAAAGTCCTTTCTCTCTTTCTCTCTGCAATATACTATGTGTTCTAAGTTGAATGCATATATGTTTTAATAGTTAATGCTTATTACTTTGTATTTCATTATGAATGAATGAATGTATTTAAACCCAAGAGGATTCCTTGTATGCATTGTCCTTTTGCATCCAACATGAGACTATCAGTCTCTGTGATTCTCATGGAATCTCGGGTGATACCTTCTCTCCTATGGCATCTTGGGTGCACAATGTCTTCTCTCCTATTTTCTATGTTGGTTTTAGAGTTGATTTATCCCTAAATCTCTCACGAGAGGGGCTATGATCATGGGAATTCCTCTATTTTAATTTGTTGTTGTAGGAGTAGATTCATGTGAGTTTTCTGTGTGCAATGTATATTGTTTCTTAACTAGATTAGATTTAAGTTGGTGTATAAATTCTTGAAGTCTATGTGTATGTTGCTTCTGTTTATTTGAATGCACAGAGAGATCATTGCTTATGTTTGAAGAAACTGCCCATCGGTCAAGTCACGGAAGGAAGAAGGGTCGTATTGATTTTGTTTCATTGGCATTTTTAGTGTGCGGTGGATAGAACCCAATACATGCACTATTGATGTAGCATAAAGAGAGTTGATATCTGTTGATTCAATCTTGCAACTGTCGGTTTGTTACGTTGTAACAACGTAGGGACGAAGCTCCAAGGTTTTGAATTGAAGGATAACCACGTGAGTTTGAAAGGAAGCTCGTGACAGAAGGAGCAATAACGAGATGGATGCCAGATATGCCAACTCTACTTCAAATCATCTACAACAACAATTTTTTAGATTTTCCTGTGGAAGTTTTTGACAGTTTAAAGTCAAAGATGAAGGCGAAAGTACCATGCTACTTCCAGGTTTTGATTGAGGTCAAATGGTATACATATTTTTCTTTGTGATTGTGGAATTAGTTATTTTTATTTGAAGTGAAAAATGTGAAATCTTTAGAGAGATTGTGTGTTTGTGAATTTATATGATGAAATGCCGCTCATAGAACAAAGTAACATAGTTTTAGTAGGTGGTTCTTGATGTTCTTCGATGCCAAAATAACATACCATTGGTTTGATTATGTATGCAATCTGCTATAAGCCGGTGTTTCTTATTGTCCTTCAATGCTACAAGAACAACGATTACAGGTTATCTTTGTGTGTTTGTGTATGTGAAAAAAGGTCAATTTGTATGATTGACTACTGTATACATTCAATATCTAGATTGCTTTCCTATATAACTGACACAATACATAGTTCATTGTGTATTTGAAAAATGGAAGTATGTTCATAGAGTGATTCAGTATCGAGACTATTTTTCAAGGTAGTTAAGAATCATTGATCCTACAAATACATCATTGATGGCCAGAAGCAATTGTATATTAAATGCATCAAGTGGTAGCTCGAAGTTGATAGTTGAAAAAGAGTGTAGTCTATGAGATTTTAGAGTGGGTAGAAATGTTGATGAAAACTAGACCAGACAGAGATCGAAGTTCAAAAATATTTTTATTTTGATTCCAATATTGTTTTCAATAATGTAAGCATTAAGGGGAGGTGTTGGAGATAACACTTCCATTATTGTTGTGAGTTGTTAGAGATTGGTTGAGATATTTTCTTAACTTCTCTTCCTAATTTAAGAAAATATCTCAGCCGATCTCTAACAACTCAACTTCTCTTCCTAATTTAGAAATTAGTTAGATCTGAAAAACTCTATATAATACAGCTATTGTCACGTGTAAAAAATGCAATTTATATAGAATAGTGTTGTGTGTACAATATCTTCTCTCCTATTTTCTATGTGCACGAACCCTATAGTAAATACATTATTTGAATATTGAGGATGTGAAATTGCAATGACACGGAAGATTAACTTTAATGAATATATCTTTTAAATATTAGATATATGTATATAATGAATACACATTATTAATCATGAGGAGTTTGCATGTACCTCCACATTTAATGATTAAAGTTTGAGAACCACTAATAATATTTCTCTTTATTCTTTACATAAAAGAAATATAAACCATGATGTTTAAATCTTCATGCTTTAAAGATTAACATGTGAGAACTCAATATGACTAATAGTATTTCTCCATATTTTTTATATAAAAAATATAAACTACCATGTTTCAACATAATTGTACACCAAATTTAATGTCAATTATTTTATTTAAAAGATTTTGTACATAGTTTATTATTAGAATAACATTTTATTATACAACTTTAAAATAAAAATGAATTATAAATTATAAAAAAAATTTAAAAATATATAAATATTATCTTATTAAAAACATTTCAACATTATTTTTTTTTTGATAAAATCATTATATTTCACAATATATATATATACAAAGTTCAAATCTCTCATATAGATATTTCATTAATTTTCTTTACATTATGTTGATGTGTTCTTCACATAGTTCAGTATTTTCTCCCGTTGCCTCATCGTCTCCTAATGAAACCACACCACATTAGGGAGTTATGGCATACTTCCTACAATCTTGCACTTTAAAAGTACTTTAATGTCATGTGGAAACGGTATTAATTTCGGAGTGTTCCAAATATTTAGATACTTGAGATTGGTGAGTTTTCCTATTTCACTAGGCAATGACCTTAATTCTATACAACCATAAAGAGACAAAAATTGAAGGTGAACAAGATTACCTATGTCTTCAGGAATATTCTCAATCTCGGTTTTACTCAAGTTAAGATACTGAAGTTGTATCAATAGCCACAATGAAGTTGGCAATGATTTTATCGGTATTGCGATTAGCTCCAGTGCCTTCAAAGAGGTGAAGTTGAGGAAAAAGCCTTCTGGAATTGTTTTCAATTCTTTATTTCCTCCTAATAATAAAGAAACTAATTTTGGACATGTAAATTCCTTTGTCGGCAAAGACGTAATATTGTTGCCCTGAACTGATAATCGTTTGCAATGAGCAAGGGCCTCCATATCGGGGAAATGTTGAAGCCTTTGACCTGCCCTACATGCATAATTTTCCTCTTTCTCTCCAATATATATTCCCATATCGCGGATAACGTCGTGAACAGTAATAAAATTATAAATATTCTCATTCAGCAAGCAACGATCTAGAAGCAAGTTTACATAGCTGCGCCCAGTGTCCAATAAATAGTCGTAGTCCCCATCACTGGTCTTAATCAGACCTTCTGAGATCCACATTTGGACCAAATCTTCCGCGCGAATTATTGCATCTTCGGGGAACAGGGCACAGTAAAGAAAGCAGTTTTTCAAATCAGCAGTGGTGGGCAAAGTATCGTAACTCCATCTCAATCGCTGATACAAATCTCGATCAATGCGAGGATGAGTAATTGGAAAACTTAAATCCACTTTTTGCATTTGCCTTAAGGCAAACTTCCAGTCATTTATAGCTCTTTTGCTCTTCATTGTTGAGGCTATTACAGTTATCGCCAATGGCAAACCTTTACATTCGCCGGCGACTTCTCTGGCAATTTGCTCCATGACCTCCTGAACATGGCCGTCTTTGAAAGCTACTCTGCAAAACAGGTCCCACGCCTCCTCTGTTGGTAGCTGCCGTATTTCTATGGACTCTTCTGCGTTCATTTCTCCGATCAGATCTCTATTTCGAGTAGAGAATACAAGTTTGCTACCCTTGCCAGTGCCAAATTCCACTCCCAATTCTTTCAAATTGAATCCACTCCACATGTCATCTAAAATCAGAAAAAATTTCTTCGTCTTGAGATGGGCAGACAACTTCATCTTCCGCGCATCAGTAGAATAGTTTGCCAGATCTAAATTAATTGCAGAAGCAATCTCTTGTTGTATCTGCTGAATTGGAAATTGAGCTACGGTAACCCAAATCACATGATCAAAAATGTGACTAACCTGGACGGTGTTGTGGACTTTTTTGAGCAGTGTTGTTTTCCCAACACCCCCCATGCCATATACACCAATTGTATGAATGTCGACGAGGGAAGAATCCGTAAGCCATCTCACAAGCTGGGTCTCGGCATCTTCAA
>JASDQU010012328.1:8049-18994 GCA_032191745.1 Picea mariana
CGCCTCAAAGAATCATGCAAGGCCAGTTGATAGGCCACGGGCCCCTTTCTTTCCACAATCTCGAAAGGTCCCATGAACCTAGGAGAGAGTTTAGCTCCCTTTCCATAATTGATCAAACTCTTATGCGGTTTAACCTGCAAGAAGACTCGATCGCCGACCTCGTAACTACGGTCGACTCGGTGCGCATCGGCATAACTCTTTTGTCGATACTGCGCTTCTTTTATCCTTTGTCTTATGGTTTGCATTTTCTCTTCCATTTCTTGGATCGCTTTTGGTCCCACCAGGACCCTACCCTCAAGACGATCCCAACTCAAGGGCGTCCGACATGGTCACCCATAAAGAAACTCAAAAGGTGCCATCTTAATGGTGCTCTGGTAACTGTTGTTGTAAGCGAACTCTACTAGAGGCAAGAATTCCTCCCAACTCTTTTGTTGGTCCATCACATACATGCACAACATGTCTTCCAAGGTTTGGTTTGTTTATTCGATCTGTCCATCAGTCTCTGGGTGATATGCAGTACTAAAATTAAGTTGGGTTCCCAAGGCCTCTTGAAAACTCGTCCAAAATCGGCCAATAAACATCGATCCTCGATCGGATATAATCTTCTTAGGCATGCCATGCAGCCTCACAATCTCACTGATGAAAACTCTCGCTATGTCAGGTGCCCGATACGTCGTACACACAGGAATAAAGTGAGCACTCTTTGTTAGAGTGTCTACTACTACAAAAATCGAGTCGTGTCTCCTTACCGTCAATGGCAATCCAAAAATAAAATCCATCGAAATAACTTCCCATTTCGATTCTGGAATGGCATGTGGTTGAAGTAATCCTGTCGAGTGTCTATGTTCATGCTTTACCTGTTGACACTCTAGACATCTAGCCACAAAGTTGACTATGTCGACCTTCATTCCCTTCCAGAAGAATAAGGGTTTAAGGTCTACCCTCATCTTCGGGACTCCTGCGTGAGCCATGTAAACTACTCTATGAGCCTCGCTCAGGATCAACATCCTCAACTCATCGTTAGGCGATATGTAAATCCGACCTCTAAACCTCAATAACCCATCGCTATCAAAAGAAAATCCCTCATATCGTGGTACCATCATTGTGTTTTGTCCGATAAAATCCTCGACTTCTTTGTACCAGTCATCGTCATGCTGTAAAGTGAGAATCTTCTCACGTAGATTCGTTTGAAGAGGCAACACCGAAAATATGCGTGGCCTCTGACTCAAAGCATCTGCCACTCGGTTCACTGTTCCCTTTATGTGTGTAATCTCGAAGTCGTACTCGCTAAGCAGTTCCGACCAACGCCGTTGTCGCGCATTTAGTTCGCTTTGCGTAAAAATGTGTTGCAGCCCACAATGATCAGTCCTTAATTCAATTTTTCTTCCAACAAGGTAGTGTCTCCAAACCTTCAAGGCATATACGATGGATAATAAATCCAAATCGTGCGTCGCGTAGTTCTCCTCATGCCTTCTCAGCTTCCTCGAAATGTAAGAAATCACTCGTCTGTCTTGCATCAAGACTCCGCCTCATCCTTCCTTGGATGCGTCAGTGCAT
Source organism: Picea mariana (assembly GCA_032191745.1). Lineage (NCBI taxonomy): Eukaryota > Viridiplantae > Streptophyta > Pinopsida > Pinales > Pinaceae > Picea > Picea mariana. The sequence goes on from JASDQU010012328.1 coordinate 9,607, forward strand.
ACCAAGAAGTCTACATCCATGTCAGGGACCTTTAGTATCGGCGTTGTTGTCAACAACTCTTTAAGCCTCCAAAATGCTTTCGTGCATTTCTCTGTCCAAACAAACTTCTTATTTTTCTTCTGCAATTTCGTAATCGGATTTGCTATCTTCGAAAATCCCTCGACAAACAATCGATAGTATCCTGCTAAAACCATAAAAATACGCACTTATGTGACATTCGTCGGTGCAGGCCATTCCATAATAGCCTCAACCTTAGCTGGATCCACGGCGATACCTTCGTCGAAGATGACATGCCCTAAGTAGTGAATCCTCGATTGATAAAAAGAGCATTTGGACAACTTCCCATACATTTTGTGCTCTCGTAGACACCGTAGTACCAAGCGCAAGTGCTCGTCGTGCTCCTCCGTCGTCCGAGAGTAGATCAAGATATCGTCAATGAGAACTTGGACGAACTTGTCCAAGTACTCGTGGAAAACCCCGTTCATCAAACTCATGAATACCCCAGGGGCGTTTGTCAATCCAAATGGTAAAACCGTAAACTCGTAATGTCCAAATCTCATCTTAAAGGCGGTCTTAGGTACGTCATCCTCCTTTATCCGTAACTGGTGAGACCCTGATCGCAAATCAATCTTGGAGAACACCGTTGCACCCTTCATTTGATCGAACAGATCATCAATTCTTGGTAAGGGATATTGATTCTTGATCGTAGCCTTGTTCAGTTGACGATAGTCAATGCAAAGCCTCCAGGATCTGTCCTTCTTTCGTATGAAAATAACAAGTGCACCCCACAGTGACACACTAGGATGTATCAGTGCCAGGTCTAGCAACTCCTTCAATTGCATTTTCAACTCTTGCAACTCCAGGGTCGACATCCGATAAGGTGTTCTTGCTATCGGTTCGGTCCCCGGTTTCAGGTCTATGGTAAAATCCAGTTCCCTTTCCAGTAGCATCTCAGGTAACTCCTCTGGAAATACGTCCACAAACACTGTAACCACCGGAAAGTGTTCTAGACCTTTCGCCACTCCCTTTTTGTTTAGCGCAAGGATCGCATAAAACTTGCATCCCTTGCGCATACTCTTCCGTAATTGTAAGGAAGAGACAAACCTCAGGGAAACTCCCTGGTTCTATCCTACAATCACACGTCTCTATCCTTCATCATCAACCAAGCTCAACCATTTCATCCTACAGTTGAGTATCGCCTCATGCGATTCCAACCAATCCATACCAATCATGACGTCATAAGATCCTAAGATCGTGACGTACAACTTGACCCCCGTGACAAACTCTCCCAGGTTAAGGGCACAGCCCGTAACCTTTCCTCCAACCTTCTGTTTGGCTCCCGAAGCCATCTCTACGAAGCTAAACTCGTCCTACTCGACTGCCTTAACCTTAATCCTTTTTAGTGCTGCACCAGAAATGAAACTCTCAGTAGCACCTGGGTCTATCAAAATACTAAGGGTCTTGTCAGCGAGAATACCTGTCATCTCGAGCACAGTCGACTGGTGCTCGGCCTAGAGGTTATTCACCACCACATGAATCCGATGGGCCTTGCCCATATCTCTCATAGTAGTGGGTCCGGTTGATCCAGACGCTCTGGTCCTCTCCATAGGACAGTCACGCTGGTAGTGTGGCTCCCCACACGTCTAAAACCCCTTCTTCGGCCCAGTAGTCCTGGTACCCGAAGTAGAAGACGACGCCCACTGGCTTGGAACCCCGGTCTGTTCTACTGAACAGGTCTAAACCGTTGTTGCTGCGGGCGATGCTGCTGCTAATGCTATGGTCCCCGATAAGGTGTCTGCTTCTGAGGCAGCAGTCGCCGGGGTGTAGTGAAAGTGGATCCCCTCTGGAAGCCATGATATCTCGATGTATGTCTCACTGGTGTCTGGTGCTACGGGGTTCCAGATGAACCTTGCCCTGCTAGTCTCGCTGGAGTCCTGGTCTGACCCCCACTGATAAGCTCCTCCTCTACTATGAGGGCCTTTTGGACAACGTCGTGCAAGGTTTGAGGCATCAGGATCCTAACCTTTGTACACAAGTTGTCGTTGAGGCCAAACATGAACCTGTTGAACTTGAGCCTGTCAGTGTTAGGGTGTGGAGCATACCGGAGTAGCTCCATAAAATGTTCCTCGTACTCGAGCACTGTACGACCTCCCTGTCATAATGCGTTGAACTCATTGAGCTGATGCTCAATGAATTCCTCCGAAAGGTACATCTCTCGGAACCGTTCCTCGAACAGTTCCCATGACACGTCTTCAACGACCATGTTCAGTTGCGGCAGGAGTGTCTTCCACCATAGAAGAGCGCTCCCCTTCAGTTGAAAGACCGCCTTGCGAACCTTCATGTTGGAGGTATAATCGTGAAGTGCGAAGCACATCGGCATATTCTCCAACCTTGCCTTGGTGACCGCACCATCCGGGGCACCAAAGAACTCGGTAAATTTAACCTTCTCGAGTTCATGCTGAATGCTACCTATAGCAGCCGGTGCATGCGATGAAACCTCAGCGGGTGCCGGTGCCCTGGCCTCGTCTCTGTCCAATCAGCTGATCAGAGCCTCAGACATGCACTGAAAGGATATCATCATCCCAACAACATCGCCAACTGCTATCTACTCCTATCCGAGAACCTGCTCGCCTCCCTCGGGGTTAGACCCCTCAAGCGTGGATGCTACTGGAGGCGTCAGGCCTCCTACCTTAGCACCTCATCCTCTGCCTCTGCGACGTCCTCTAACCATGATTACCTGCACGCACCCAATATACTCGATCAACAATAGTATAATCAGATCAAATCCTGTCAACGAAAGCCGTAGCGAATCCCAAGTCGTGGGTCGAGCCCGCTCTGATACCATATGTAACAACCTCCTCATTACGACAACAACTCTCTAACAGGTGAAAATTTTTTTTTGTTTAAGGTGTGTGCGTGCATGTAAAAAGGAACATACACACTTGACTCTACGTCACCACCCGATGACTAACAAGACGCAACCATGATGATCACAACAAGAAGACACAAGGCGCTCAACAAGTAACTACAAGCATTAACGATCATAGATATAAGGTGCACAACAAGTAACTGCAGGCATTAACGACCATAGATATAAGGTGCATAACAAGTAACTGCAAGCATTAATGACCATAGATATAAGGTGCATAACAAGTAACTGCAAGCATTAACGACCATAGCCATAAGGCACACAACACAAACATTTAACGACATACTGGGTTATGCACAGTATGAACACAGAAGGAAGAATCCATAGTAGTAGATTTTACTATTTATCCACAGGAAAGTAGGGTGTTTAATCTTAGTTCTCTGCTCCAGAGAGAGAGAAGGTCAGATAGGCTCCTGGCCGACTGCTCAGGTAGAAACTGGTAATCTCCGTCAGGTGTGTCGCAAGAGTGGAAACCCTGCCTTTAAAGGGCCCGAGACTCTTGATACGGCACGTGATTCTTTACACAAAAATAATCACACACACAGACTTATATATAAGGCTACATGGAGGTGTCTACATCATGTCCAACACAAACATGCCATGCAGATGAAATTACCACATTCAAGCACAACAATAAGTAAATGGGCAACCATGTCCTCTACGGAAGGTGCAAGGAAAAAGGACTCAGATAACGACCAACCAAAATAAGACAAGGTATTGCATACGAATCAACTGTGATTGATTATAGACCAATTACTCCATTTAAACTTCATTCACCAACGAGTACCTTTAGCATAAGGTAAATCCAATTAATCTCAATCCCCCATTTATTAGGTCATAAAATCTCAATTTTACATAGTTCAAGGACATTACAATTGTATGCTATCGCTAACAGTAAAAATGATAATAGTGTTGCCATGAAATGATGCCCATAATACCTTTTATATCACAATGGCTTGCAATAATCATAATTATCTTGCCTTACATAAAACATCACACCACTTTACCTTAACGTTACATTACAATGCATTACCTTACACTGACACTCCATTTCATTTCAATGTATCCCAGTACATTACATTAGCACTTCACTTACAATTTCATTACATTGCGATTCATGACATTCCATCAATTATCTTTCATTAACATAACATCTCCGATAGAATAATAGTGACATTGCTTTTATATGATTTCTAACACTAACTTTACCCTCTATATTAAGGGAAAAACATTACTCTTACTATTTCAGAATAATAATTACCATGACATTACCCTTCCATTGACAATGTAAATTGTTGTTACAACGCATTTAAGATAGGATAAAAACAATCAAATTTAAAATAAAGTATAAAAACAATCAAATTTATGATAGGATAAAAGCAATTATTAATCATGGACCAATCAATATTATGTATTAAATTTAAGATAGGATAAAAACAATTGAAAAACATTTTTAATATGACATTTATAGTAACCTATTTTTTTACAACAATTTCTTAATAACTTAGGATCTATATCATATTTACAGTCAATATGTAAAACTCTTAGATCTGAAGATTCATCTGAAACAAGAGATAATATCTCCTATCTTATCCTAACAAGGCTTCTAAATATTGAATGTAAATACGACAAAATGATTACCACTAAAGTACCAATATGATTTCTTGGAAAATACATTTTCATACTCAAAACTTATTTTAGTTTTATTCCACGATAAACTAACATCTACCATGTTGTGCATAATTAAAGCTGCTTGCTAGCAAATAAATCTTAGTCACATTTTATTTTCTGTTACTAGTATATGACAAGGGTTCAACCGTAACATTGCTCTTGGCGTTAACATTCCACAATAGATAATCGCATTGAACCTGGCATTCTGTAATTACAATATTTACGTTAATTTCCCTACATAAGAGTTCTGAATCAATAGAAGTGGGAGGATTGGCGGCTAGTCCAGTTTTCCCATTTAAGAATGGGAATTAGCAGCCACAAAAATATATGAACCAGATAAAAGGCTCCACTACCAAGGCAGCACCCTGCCAATTGGTAAGAAGACACACCCCAGCATTTGACAATGTAGAAACGCTCACAGGGATGTGAATACGCCCACAGTAAAGTAATACACCCACAACAAATTGGAAAACGTCCTTGGCAATGTAAAATTGCCCACACAGAAGTAAATACACCCACGACAAATTGCAAAACGTCCATGGCAATGTAAAATCGCCCACACAGAAGTAAATACACCAACAGAAAGTAAAAATGCCCCCGACAATGTACAAACGCCATGGCTGAATGGTTAAAACGCCCTCGGTGAAATTGAACACCCACAGACAACGAATTCGCCCACAAAAAAACTAAAAAGTAGAGATATATTCAAATTGCGAAGACACCATTTGATTGTTGGGTGAAGAGGAAAAATGTAGTTGATTAAAGGAGGGCCAATCGGCAAGAAACACCATGTAGTTCACAGTTGGGGGCTGCAAAGGGTTTGGGCGCATCAATCTAAGGGTGACTTAAAATAAAAAGTTAAAAACAAACCGCAGGCCTTCACATACTCTTCGGAAGAAAAAAAAACCACATAAATAACGCAGGGCAACACATTTTACAGTGCAACAAAAATTTATCCAAGGCGCAAGATCAAATTTTCTAAGGAGAAGAGAAAAATTAACCAACACGCGGAGATCAATAGGAGAACCAATCTATTACGCTTCAATCCACAAGGATAATACAATTGAGGATCATATTTTTATTACATTTGCATATAATTAGCATGCATTACATATACAACCAATAATCTGAAACCAGCGTAGATCACAATGCATCCTATTCGACCGAATTAATTAAACAACCCATACCGTTGCCTTAATTCCCGCCTTGATTGGTGACCGTGCGCTTCGTGCCACTCCTGCTCTGTGACACTCCCGCTCGCAGACCGTAGAGACTACACCGATACCTCCCAGCCAATCGCTAGGGGTACTCTACTTCCCCCTTAGCCCCCCGATCCGCAAAGGGGCCACACCCTGTCCAAAGGTATGTCTAGCTTCCCAGCTCGCCTCGCAAGGATGAGCTATCACTCCTATCTGAGCTGGAAAATCCCAACTCCTCACAAGTAATCAGTCAAGTCACAATCCGGCAGTGTAACGTTACGCTAACAGTCAATCCCCTTTCTTCCACATCTCCCTTTTCTTTTATAGAGTTTAGAGACCCACCAACTTTCCTAAATCACATTTATTTTAAGTTTTGATGAAAACCCTCTAAAAATTTTCTGTCGTACAAGTGTCATTCATCCCCCACATTTCTCCCAAAATTATTTTCTTTAAATTTATTAAAAGATTCATTTCCCTCACCCACCTAGAGTCACTCCTAAAATTACTCCTAGGTGTTCCTAGATCCCCTTACATGCTTTTAATAACTTTCCCTAAAATGAATCTACTAAATTTAGTTCATTTTAGAAAGTTCTTAATTGCAGATTCCTTACTATGTTGACTTTGCTTTTTACCCTTTTTCCTCTTCTTTCCTTTATTATGTTTCCTTTATTCTTAGTTTCCCTAATTTTATTATTCCCTTCTTCTTTTTTTTAAAACCAAAAAGATAAATACGCTAATTAATCTTTTCATTTTATTTTTAAATTCATGACTTTTTATACTCCCACACGTTAAATAATTTTATTTCCTCTTTACAATTAAAACCACGAATTTTAATTAAATTATCCCCCTCTTCACTTCACCCCTCCTAAATTTAATAAGATTAAAACCATTACTTAAGTGGGTTTTAGTGTACATCTTTATTTTTATTTTTATAGGGTCTTTTTCTTAAGGTTAATCAAATTTTTATCTTGGAGAATTTTTTTTTTTTTTTACTTAGGTTTAGATTTTGAGCTGGGCGACAATTATTTAGGGGAGTCATTTTAAGAATTTCTTAAGGCGTTAAAGTCATAGGGCTATCTAGGTGTGTTTCTTCCTCAACATAAATGCGACGTGCCCTTCAGGACGCACCACGTGCTCCAAGGGTGCCACTCGCCTCGTTCATTTCTTTTGTGCGACGTGCCCTTTAGGATGCACCACGTGTTCCAAGGGTGCCACTTGCCAAATTGTGTTTCTTTAGCGTGACGTTCCCTTCAAGATGTACCACGTGCTCCAAGGGTGCCACTCACAAACTTGACTGATTGGTAGACATCTATAACCCCTGGAGTCAACACTCTGCCAGGTGAACTTGTGGGAGACTAAGGGTTCTAAGGAATAAGGCCCCCGACTTATTGTGTTCCCCTTAGAATCATCGTGAGCAACTATCACAGTCTGCCCTCACAGCATCGTGGATTCTCTCGAACTAGGTAATCGTTAACCTACAGTTCGAGCCACAACGGGAGTGCTAGTAGGCTGTGGTAGGGTTGTTGTCCACACCTCTCCCTCAACCTCTCTGGAAATCGTGTGTGGCCCCTTTACTCCATATGTGAGTCTGGTCAGCAAGCTATCATCATCTTGCATCATCAATAATCATGTCAGAACATGTCAACATCAAATCATCAAATCAATGAAATATCATAGTAAATACATCAACCCAAATAGCACACTCCCTGACTCAATCCAGAGTCCAAGGGGTTCCACCGATGCCTCTGCATCCTCAATTTCCAAAACCATGCACACTCAATAAAACTGAGTCAATAACACCTGTCTACATCAAATAGTAAAACATCATGTCATCTATCATAATGCATCATAATCAAGTATAAATGTTTTAACATCAGAAAAGTCCAGATCACTTGCGAGTGAGTGTCCTCAAATAATAAGTTTTCTCAGTGCGCCAGAGCGGGATGTTACATACTTGCAACACCATTTTCAAATGATTCTCATGCTCTTCTTCTGACTTAGAATATATAATAATGTCATCTAGATAGACAACGACAAACTTGTCTAAATATTCATGAAAAACACCATTCATTAAGTACATGAAAACAACTGGTGCATTTGATAACCCAAATGACACCACTATGAACTCATAATGACCATACCTTATCCTGAAGGCAGTCTTGTTGATATATTCCACTTTAATCCTTACCTAATGGTATCATGATATGAGATCTATCTTTAAAAGTATCTTTGCATCCTTCAATTGATCAAAGATATCATCAATCCTTGGCAGATGATACTTGTTCTTTACAGTCACTTTATTCACTTGTCTGAAATCAATGCACAATCTTAATGTCCCATATTTATTCTTCATGAAAAAGACTGGGGAAACCCAAGGTGACACACTTGGGCATATATACCCCTTCTTCTGAAGTTCTTCAAGCGGCATTTGCAACTGCTTCAACTATGGTGTACTCATTCTATAAGGATTCTTTGACACTGGAGCTGCTCCAGGCATTGAATTTATAGAGAAATCAATATCTCTCTTTCGGGGTAGTCCTGGTACCTCCTTGAACACATCTTCAAACTCTTTTAAGACTACATAATCTTCTAAATTTGGCACCTTATCTTTAGGTGTCTCTTCCATATAAGCTGTAAATATTTGACACCCTTTTCTATAAGTTTTCTTGAGCTATAACGCTGAAATTTCTCTAATGGTTATTGTCCTGGGAATTCCCTACACTTTCCTTAGATTCCCTTCCTCATCCAAATAAGTAAATTCCTTTTTATGATAGTCTAGGATAGCATGATGTTGATCCAACCAATCCATCCAAATTAGACAGTCATAGGAACCTAAAGGAAAGATGTTCAAATGTTCCCTGTTGTTCATTCCATTCATGTCCATAAGACATGACTTAACCATCTCATTAAATTTTCTTTTGGCTCCGGTAGTCAGCTGCACCAACCAAGATTTTACATTCTTTTTTCTTAGAAAATGCAAACTTTACACAATCTTGGGACCTATATAGCTATGACTAGATCCCGAATCAATTAAAATAGTAATGGTTTGGTTGTTGATCATACCTTCCACTTCAATCATATGTGACCGATACTATGCTTTATTGTTGTATAGGGCTGCATAGATCCTTGGTACATTTTTTCCCATGTCCTCCATTGTTTCATCTTGTTGTACATTGTGAAAAATCCTCACTTTTTCACCTATGTGGGGACAATCTCTAAACATATGATCTCTGTTACAAACCTAACATTGAATAGGTGGTTGCTTTCTCCTTTGACCCCTTGTCTCAATCGTTCTAGGTTATATGGAAGTTGGTTGTCCCAGAGGATTTTTTCTGAAGAATGGTGGCTTAGTTTCCTTCTTCCTTTGATCCATCTTGAATTTATTTTTGTCTTCCCAAGAATTTTGAAAAGTTGCCCTAGCTTTTTGCTGATCATATAAGGATTTATCTCACCTTATGGTTTCCTGCAATGTCTTGGGATCATCATATTGTATTTTTTCACTGATGAATGATGGAAATCCACTCAAATACTTTTGAGTCTTAACTGTATCATCCTTGATGAAAGAAACATACTTCAAAAATTCTAAAAA
>JASDQU010012328.1:45253-55561 GCA_032191745.1 Picea mariana
AAAAAAATATGGTTGAAGAACTTCCCATGTTAAAGAATGAGAATGTTGCTTGTGATGGATGTGCATTAGTCAAGATGAATAGAGATGAATTACCCTCTAATCCTGATAGGAAAAAGAGAGATGTGTTAGATCTTGTGCATACTGATGTTTGTGGGCCTATGCAGACTAGGTCCTTAGGAGGTGCATTTTATTTTTTGTTATTTATTAATGATTTCACGAGATACACATGGTTTTACTTCCTTAGAAGAAAAATTGATGTTTTCGAGTACTTTAAGGAATTAAGAACCATGGTGGAAAATAAAACAAGAAAATCCATCAAAATCCTTTGTTCAGATCAAGGGGGGGGATATAAATAAGGGGACTTCAACAAATATTGCAAAGATCATGGAATAGTACAACAGTTTACAATACCTCACACTCCACACACTGAAAGGAAAAATAGAACTCTCGTAGAGTGTGCACACAGTATGCTGAAATATAAGACTCTCTCAAATGCATTTTGAGATGAAGCCATAAATACTACAATTTATTTAAAGAATAAAATTCCAACAAGGTGTCTTGATAATGTTACTCCTTTCGAAGCCTTGTATGGTTCTAAACTTGTAGTTCATAATTTAAAAGTATTTGGGTGTAAGCATTTTTCTCATATTGCAAAGGAGAATAGGAATAAATTGGATGCTAAAGCCATTAAATGTATTTTCATTGTGTATTTGAATTCAAAGCATACAAATTGTTTGTTCCTTCTACTCAAAAGGTATATGCAAGTAGAGATGTACTTTTCCATGAGCAGGAAGAAGAAAATCATGACAATAACAATCATGAGGAATGGCATAGACTTCTTGATGAAGGAGTTAAACAAGAACAACAACAACCATCACACTAGAAGCCACCACAACATCAGCCACAACCGCAATGACAACAATAGCAAGATGAACTGAGTGATATGGACAATTCAAGCAGTCATAGTTCACCTAAAGATAGATCTTCACAAAGTGGGGAGGAAGATAATTAGTTGAGAAGATCTTCACGACATGTTCGGCTCCCTGAGAGGTGTAGAGAGTATGCCCTAATGAGTAGCATTTAAAATGTCATAGAACCCATGAGTTTTGATGAAGCAAATGAACATGATGAATGGAGAAGTGCAATGGAGGAAGAATATGAATCTATAATGAAAAATAATACTTGGAAATTGAATGAATGGCCTAAACTTAAAAATCCAATTGGATACAAATAGATATACAAACCCAAATTTAAATTAGATGGTAGTATAGACAAATATAAGTCTAGATAGGTTGCAAAGGGGTATTTAGAAATAGAAGATATTGATTATGCCATACAATAATCACAAGTGAAATCACTTGTGCTTCAGACTTTTAGATTAGTACATAAGTTACAATTTCTTAGGTAGTTAGGCTTGGTGTTTAATGATCATCATGTTACGCTTTTTGGGTTATCAATTCAAACACTAGAATTTTTATAGTTCTTAACTTATTCATATTTTATTTGCGTAAATTTTGGTATATTCTGTTATCAATGTTAATTATGTCATTCTTAAATTCTTTATTTGTTAAGTTTAGATCTTTGAGAGTCGATATTTTATAGGAATTATATATTTCCTTGTTCTTCATAACAGTCGCCACACTTGATACCTTAAATGGTCAATATTAATCTGATGAATCCTCTACTTGAGTCTTGATTATGTGTCTTGGAGGCCCTAACCTTGCACGGCAGGTTGGGTGGGTAGCTTCCTCATGTTATCTTTATGTGATCTAGTTGACCTAAATATTAGTGATGTTGCATTCAGATTGATTATGAAGAATTTGATTGTATAGATATTAATTTTTGTTACGATGCATCACAATTGTCTTAACTTCGTTTTAAGATGAAAAATTTATTTACCTCTTTCTACTCATTTTTGTCGCAAAGTCGCAACCCTCACAGTCTGACCCGCGCTCACCAGGACCTTCTTCGTTTCATGGCCCCAAAGAGCTAGATTGGTCCTCTACTCCTCTCGGGAGTTTCACTACCCACAGTAACACTCCTGTAATTTCCCCTTTCACTTCTCGGGATTTTGGGTCTCGCGATATCATGAGCCCTGTATGCACGTTCTCGTGCAACTCCAACTCCCGAACCCCAATAGTCAATAGTCAAAGCTTTCCACTCATCGGGATTTTCCCTATCAGGATATCTTCACTCATGATGTCAACAACTTGACCTTCCAAAACCCGAGTACCGAGGTATCGATTTCCCGATACAATGCCACCTGGACTCCACTTTCTCCCGGGGTCCCACGCAGCCACGTCACCTTCGGGATTTCATGGATCATGAATCCATGACGCAAGTTTCCATTGGTGTTGACAACCTTGAACGTTGAATCCTGACCTTATGGGATCGCATGCCACCTGTCCTGTGGAGATCAACGGTCCCGAATAACTTGGGAAATCATGACTCACGATTTCAACGAGTCTGCGCCTCACCTTGCCAACCACCGATCACCGAACCCTGATGGGCGTTGGTCCTCCCTACGCGTACTGGCTAACTCGTATGCAACTTCTCCTCGATCTAAAGGTCAGCGGAATTTCACGATTCTCCTCCTGCGAACCCTGACCGTTGATTCTCCTTCTTGGAGATTTCTCCTGCTCCAAGGCTCCTCTTAGTTTGAATATCACCTGGGTCTATTCCTATGACATTCACAACAGAACTATCCCTCCTAAGCTTGGTCCCTCTGATTTCTTCAGAGATTTCACCCATGATTTTCTCAACGGACCTCCAACAGCTCTCAAGGTGTTGGATCCTTCAGATCCTGTGAACTTGCAGCAACAACAATCCCTGCCTTCCTGTACTTAGACTAATGGCTAAGATTCCAGTCTTAACCTGCACTTCTCCTGCACGGCTCCAATAACCCAATTTAACTTCTGGGCAGAAGAGAACAAGAGTTCAACTATCTAGCCACATCAACGCAGTCTATGCGGATGAATTCGACTGCACTCTATGCAGGAATCTCTGGGCTCGCAAAAGAGAAACAATTGAAACTCATTCTCATCTCCCAAACTTCAGTTGAAATCCTGAAGACTCATACACAGCATATTCAAAAGCAAATGCATACAAAAGAAGCAAACATTCATGAGCACATAAATATCATACAAAGAAACAACACAAACCATGAAGCTAAATCAAAGACTCTCTTCTATTAATTCAATCTGTACATGGGTGTTCTTCACAGGTTCTCTGCTATGCTTTGCTTGCTCTGAATGATCTCAATAATACAATGATACAAAGGAGGGTGCCTATATTCCGTTTACCCTCTTGAATTCTATAACTATCAAATCTACAATAAATTCCTATCTAACAGAATTAAATCTAATAAATGCCTTCCTATCTACAATACAATACAAGTGCACTTCATTACATTAACTCATTAATGCTTGGTGCAACAATCATCAAGGTGTTTCAAAATTTTTGTGTTGGCGTTGTCCAGCTATCCTTTCTGCTCCACGCGCTAGCTCGCTTGATGAGTGAGCGATGCTCCTGCATCATACTCCTCGGCTCGAAAGAATTCATGGGCTTCTCTCCATGAGCTCTTACACAGTGTGCCCATGCTCATGAATAACTGCCTCAGTCTCCTAGCTGGCATCCTCCACTGGGTGGTTCTTCCACTTCACCAGGTACTCAAAATACTACTTGCACCTGGTCTTCTTGCCTACTCTTTTATCCAGTATGCAGTCCATCTGAGGCTTCTGTGCAACTGGCAATTGTTTCTGCCACTGGACCACTAGTTCTTCTGTTCCAGATTCTGCTTCTCCAGCCCTATATGGGTATAAATCTGAGATGTTGAAAATTGGAGATATCCCGATGCCATCTGGCAGCTCAAGCTCGTATGCATTGTCCCCGAATTTCTTCAGGACTTTGCATGGCCCAATTTTCTTCATCTTGAGCTTGTTATATGTTCCCCTTGGGAACCTTTCCTTCCTTAAGTGCGCCCGAACCATGTCCCCAACTTCAAACTAAAGTTGTCTCTTTCGCTGGTCGGCTCTACGCTTATACTCTTGATTTGATTTCATCAATCCCTGCTTCACCTGTGTGTGAAGTTCCTCCATCGCTTGAGCGAATTCTTCAGCACGAGCGCTGCTAGTTTCAGCTTGTCCTAACTCCCTGAGCTCATAAAATCCCCTCGACTACATCCCATACAAAATCTGGAACGGGTTTCTTCCTGTACTCCTGTTCACAGAGTCATTGTAAGAAAATTCTGCCTGTGGTAATATCTGGTCCCAACTGTTGTGATGCTCCATCACTAACTCCTGTTCAACACCTCTGTCTATTCGTCTATCTGCGGATGGTAAGCCAAACTAAATGCCAGATTAGTTCCCAGCTTCTTCCATAGCGTCCTCCAAAAATGACCTATGAACTTTGTATCCTGATCCGAGACTATGCTTCTCGACAATCCATGCAGTCGCACAATCTCTTTGAAAAACAAGTTTGCGATGTGTGTTGCATCGCTGGTCTTATGAAAAGGAATAAAATGTGCCATCTTTGAGAACCGGTCTACCACCACAAAGATGGAATCAACTGCTCGCTGAGTTCTCAGCAATCCCAAAACAAAATCCATACTGATTGCCTCCCATGGCCTTTCAGGTATGGGCAATGGCTGATATAACCCAGCATTCTGCTTTCGGCCCTTCGTATGTTGACATATCCGACACTTGTCAACAAATATTTTGACATCTGCGCGCATGCCTGGCCAAAAGTACGATTCGCCCAACTTGGCGAATGTTTTGTCATGTCCAAAATGACCTGCTAATCCACCAATGTGCTTTTCCTTCACCAAATTCTCCCTCATGGAGCAATCTGGAATGCACAATTGATTGCCCTTGAACAACAATCCATCCTGGATCATATATTCCATACACGAACTCCGATCCCTAAGAATTGGATTCTCAGCTGCCTCGTATGCTTCTGCAAAATCTGTATCACCTGCATACATATCTTTTAGATTTTCAAAACCCAACGTCTTGACTCTGAACTCCTGCAACAGTAAACATTTCCTGCTCAAAGCATCAACCGCTTTGTTAGCAGTTCCTGAAATGTGTTTGATTACAAACATAAAATTCTGCATGTACTCTACCCATTTTGCATTCTTCTGGTTCAACTTATCCTGTTGACTCACGAACTGCAATGCATGATTATCACTGTATAGCACAAATTTCTTGGGTATCAAGTAATGCCTCCACTTATTCAATGCCTGTATGATGGCATAGAACTCTTTGTCATATGTGTAGTATTTCAGCTTTGCATCATCCAGCTTCTCGTTGTAATATGCAACAGGTCTGTCATCCCGACTTAAGACTCCTCTGACGGCATACCCGCTAGCATCACATTTCACCTGAAATGTTTTCTGAAAGTCAGGCAACACGAACACTGGTTGCTCTGTTATCTTTCGCTTCAACATATTGAAGCTCCTCTTTGCCTCGACTGTCCAATGAAAAAATTTATGCCACTTTTTCACCGTGTCCATCATTGCTGCGCTAATCCTACTGAAATTTTGAATGAATTTTCTGTATAAACTAGCCAGTCCATGGAAACTCCTCACCTCGAAAACATTTCTCGGTGATGGCCAATTCCTAATCACTTCCACTTTCTCAGGATCCATCTTCAATTCATTAGCCGAAATCACAAAACCCAATTAAATGAGTTCTGTCTACATGAATGAGCACTTCTTCAAATTGATCAACAACTTCTCCTGTTGTAGCCTTCTCATCACAATTTCCAAATGCCTCAAGTGTTTAGCCTTGGTCTTGCTAAAAATTAATATGTCGTCCAAATATACGACCACAAATTTTCCAATGAATTCCCTCAGGACTTCATTCATCAGCCTCATAAAAGTGCTCGGCGTGTTTGTCAATCCAAATGGCATGACCAGCCATTCGTACAAACCCTCGTTTGTCTTGAACATTGTCTTCCATTCATCTCCTTCCCTCATCCGGATCTGATGATATCCGCTCTTGAGATCAATTTTAGAAAAATAATTTGCCCCGCTCAGGCAATCCATCAGATCTTCCATTCTTGGCAGTGGAAATCTATACCTGATGGTGATTTTTTTTATCGCCATGGAGTCTGTACACATTCTCCAACCTCCATCCTTCTTTGGACTTAGTACTGTCGAAACAACACACATACTGAGACTTTCTCTAACCAGTCCTTTATCTAGCAAATCTTGCACTTTCCTTTTGACTTCCTCGTTCTCATGAGGTGTCAACCTGTACGCTACTTTATTCGGCAAGCTTGCTCCGGGTATGAGGTCAATGTGATGAATCACACTCCGCATTGGTGGCAATGAATGAGGTAGTTCGTCCACGATGATTTCAACGAACTCTCCCAGCAGTTCCTGAACCTCCTCTGGAAAGTCATCCACTCTTGTGCTTCTCAGGACAATTCTCATCTTGCTTACAACAAAGAACTGTGGATCCTCATCCTTCTCCATCTTCGTGAGAAGTTCCTTCCCACTCATGAGAAGTATGGTACTGCTAACTTCCAGCTTCACTTCCTTATCCTTTATCGGAAGCAGTGTGTGCATTTTCCCATCCTTTTCCAAGGTATAGGTGTTCATCCTCCCATCATGAACAAAATTTCTATCGTACTGCCATGGTCTTCCCAATAATACATGACAGACATCCATGGGAATAACATCACATAGAATTTTATCGCTATATTCACCCATTTTAAATTAAACCAAGCATTGTCTCATAACACATACCTAGTTTCCTTTCTGCATCCACAACACTTTGTATGGACTCGGGTGATCTTTCGTCTCCAGCTTCAATTTCTCCACCATCTCGGTCGAAACGAGATTATCGGTGCTTCCGCTGTCCACTATGACCTTGCATTTCTAGCCCTTGGTCTTGCAAGTCATTCTGAACAGTCTGGTTCTCTGAGCTGTGTCCTCCACCTCTTTCTCGGGTGTTAACAAACTTTTATGCACTGTCAGTGACTTCCCACTTCCGGCGTCTTCAACCTCATCATCACGCCTCTGCACCTCAGTGATGTGAGCTTCTCCTCTGTCCATCTTCCTGTCTAGACAATCCATGGCTTTGTGTCCATCTTTTCCACATGTAAAACATGTGATGATTCCTCCTCTGCCTCAGCCTCTACCTCGGGTATGAGGAATTACGTTGGTGTCAAAATATCTGCCACCCTGCTCTGTATGCTGCCTTCTTGGCTCAGCACATTGCTTCCTCTGTTCAGTTTGTGGCTGCCTCTGCTGTGAGGTTCCACCTCTCTCCAGCTTACCCTGAGGTCTCTTCCATTCCTCCTTGGGCTTCTGAGTTCTTTCTTGGGCAACGGCCTTGCCTCTTGGTTCACTCCTGCCTCGCCCTCGATGTCCCTGCTTGCGGCTCAGCTTTTCTTCAACTTTCAAAGCCATATGGTACGCATCCTCAACCGTTCGGATGGTAACCATGCTTAACTCATCTTGAATGTCATACCTCAAACCATTTAGGTATCTTGCCACCTTCTCGTCATCACTTTCCCGGTGACCTGCTCGAATATTGAGCTTGTAGAACTCCTCGGTGTACTCCTTCATCGTCATCAGCTTCTGTCTCAAGTTCCGCATCCACCTGAACAGAGTGATCTGGTAATCCCTCGGGATGAATTTCAGCTTCATCTTAGTGATCATCATGTCCTAGCTCTTAATCTTTTGTTTTCTTTTGCAGCGCCTATCAGCCTGCAACTCATCCCACCATAAGGCTGCATGTCCTTTCAACTTTGTAACTGCATTCCTTACCTTCTTGTCCTCTTTGATATCTTCATAATCGAAGTAGGTGTCGAGTGCCCGGATCCAATCCAGCAACTCCTCTGCATTTAGACTCCCCTCATAGATGGGAATTTCCATTTTTGGCTTTTGAGCTCATCCTGGCGATGGCTCTAATCAACCTCTCTGTCGGGGCATCCTCTGCTGTGACCTCTTCTGCATCGTGTCCAGCTTCCTCTTCCACCTCGAAATCACTGAACTCTCTAGCACCGACTCCGCATCTCTACGTTGTCTCCATCTCCTCAAGCCTTGCTCAGATATCTCTCATTTGTCGCTCCATCTCTGGGTTCCCTGCCGGCCTTCCCCTTCTTCGAGCGTCCCTGTCTTCACGATTAGGTGACTGTCTCTCTCTTCTCAGCGGCATGATGAAATCCACTTCTCTCTGCTACCGAAACAAAGAGAACTCTTCTCCCGCTCTAATACCACTTTGTCGCAAAGTTGCAACCCTCACAGTCCGACCCATGCTCACCAGGACCTTCTTCGTTTCATGGCCAGGAAGAGATAGCTTGCTCCTCTAATCCTCTTGGGAGTTTCACTACCCACAGTAACACTCCTATAATTTCCCCTTTCACTTCTTGGGATTTTAGGTCTCGCAATATCGCAAGCCCTGTATGCACTTTCTCATGCAACTCCAACTCCCGAACCCCGATAGTCAACAGTCAACGCTTTCCACTCATCGAGATTTTCCCTATCGGTATATCGCCACTCGCGATGTCAACAACTTGACCTTCCAAAACCCGAGTACCGAGGTATCGATTTCCCGATACAGTTCCACCTGGACTCCACTCGCTCTCGGGGTCCCACGCAGCCACGTCACCTTCGGGATTTCATGAATCACGAATCCACGACGCAAGTTTCCCTTGGTGTTGAAAACCCCGAACGCCGAATCCTGACCTTCTGGGATCGCATGCAACCTATCCTGTGGAGATCAATGGTCCCGAATAACTCGAGAAATTGTGACTCGTGATTTCAACGAGTCTGCGCCTCACCTCGCCAACCATTGAACACTGAACCCCGATGGGAATTGGTCCTCCCTGCGCGTATTGGCTAACTCGTATGCAACTTCTCCTCGATCTAAAGGTCAGCGGAATTTCGCGATTCTCCTCCTGCGAACCCTGGCCGTTGATTATCCTTCTTGGATATTTCTCCTACTCCAAGGCTTCTCTTAGTTCGAATCTCACTTGGGTCTGTTCCTATGACATTCACAACAGAACTATCCCTCCTGAGCTTGGTCCCTCTGATTTCTTCAGAGATTTCACCCACGATTTTCTCAACAGACCTCCAACAGCTCTCAAGGTGTTGGATCCTTTAGATCCCCTGCACTTGTAGCAACAACAATCCCTGCCTCCTTGTACTCAGACTAACGGCTGAGATTCCAGTCTTGACCTGCACTTCTCCTGCACGGCTCCAATAACCCAATTTAACTTCTGGGCAGAAGAGAACAAGAGTTCAACTGTCTATCCACATCAGCACACTCTATGCGGATGAATTTGACTGCACTCTATGTAGGAATCTCTGGACTTGGACAAAGAAACAATTGAAACTCATTCTCGTCTCCCAAACTTCAGTTGAAATCCTTAAGACTCATACACAACATATTCAAAAGAAAATGCATACAAAAGAAGCAAACATTCATGAGCACATAAATATCATACAGAGAAACAACACAAACAATGAAGCTGAATCAAAGACTTTCTTCTATTAATTCAATCTGTACATGGGTGTTCTTCACAGGTTCTCTTATCTTCTCTGCTTGCTCTCAATGATCTCAATAATACAATGATACAAAGGAGGGTGCCTATATTCCGTTTTCCCTCTCGAATTCTATAACTATCAAATCTACAATAAATTCCTATCTAACAGCATTAAATCTAATAAATGCCTTCCTATCTACAATACAATACAAGTGTGCTTCATTACATTAACTCATTAATGCTTGGTGCAACAATCATCAAGGTGTTTCAAAATTTTGGTGTTGGCGCTGTCCAACTATCCTTTTTGCTCCACGCGCTAGCTCGCTTGATGAGTGAGCGATGCTCCTGCATCAATTTTTTTGTCATAACAAAAGATTATTACAATTAGATTGATACATTATCTACATATCTAAATACATCTCCATCTCTCTCAATTAATTTTGGTTAAAAAAATACACTACACCCTTCATCCAAACCTTTCATAGACATAGAAATGCGATAAACAACAAGGATAGTCATAAATAAATTATCCAACCACAACTTACACTTGAACAAGTCATGACCCTTAAGGAGAATACTCAACATGATTTATTTATCATTTATAGTATATACATATTCATTTGATCATATAGTTTCTTTAGCCTATGATCATGTCTTGGAAAAGTATTCTCAAGAACGTTATTGGTTAGAAGCTTTATCACTAAAATTGTATTCCATTCCTTCTTATTTATACACCATATCAGGAACTCATTGTATTCTAGTTGAAATTATCCTAGGAAAGACACTTAAAATTATTCTTAGGTTAGAAGT